>PVIW01000723.1:366709-409952 GCA_004026585.1 Noctilio leporinus
TTAGAAAGAGGGGAAGGGAGAGAGGCAGAGAGGGAGAGAGACATCAATGTATGGTTGCGTTTCACCTGCCTCCAGCCACAGACCTGACTGGAGACCTGGTTTGCAACCTGGTTATGTGCCCTGGCTGGGGAATCGAACCTGCGACCTTTGGGTTCGCAGGCCGGCACCTTATCCACTGTGCTACCAGCCAGGGCTAAAATATATTTTTAAATGTACAGTATTATGTTAGTTTCAGGTGTACAGCATAGTGATTAGACATTTATATACCTTACGAAGTACCCACCCCAATAGGTCTAGTACCTATCTGGCACCACACATAGTTATTACAATATCATTGACTATAATCCCTATGCTGTACTTTATATCCCTGTGACTAACTGGTAATTTGTACTTTTTTTTTTTTTTAAGATTTTATTTATTGTTTTTAGAGAGAGGGGTAGGGGGAGAGGCAGAGAGGGAGAGAGACATCAATGTATGGTTGCCTTTCACCTGCCTCCAGCTACCGACCTGGTGGAGACCTGGCTTGCAACCTGGTTATGTTCCCTGTCTGGGGAATCGAACCAGTGACCTTTGGATTTGCAGGCAGGTACTTTATGCACTGTGCCACCAACCAGGGCCTCTAATGTGTACTTCTTAATTTCTTTTTCTCATTCTCCCAACTACCCTTTCACCTAGCAATCATCAGTTTGTTTCTTATATCTATGAGTTTGTTTCTATTTTATTTGTTCATTAATTTTGTTTTTAAGTACAGTCATATGCTATTTATCTTTCTCTACCTGACTTAATTTACTTACCATAATACCCCCTAGCTCTTCAAATGGTAAAATTTCATTCTCTTTTTTTTGTGGCTGATTAATATTCCAGTGTCTATATGTACCACATCTTTATTGATTTGTCTTTCAGTGGGCACATAGTATGGTTCCATATCTTAACTATTATAAGTAATACTGCAATGAACATAGGGGAGCATATATCTTTTTGAATTAGTGTTTTGGATTTTTTTGGATAAATACCCAGAAGTGGGATTGCTGGATCATATGGTAGTTCTTTTTTAAATTTTTGCCCTCTTTTCCATATTTTGATATCATTTGGGCACATCAGTTATTTTTGGTTTAATGTGTTATGCATATCCACTCTTTTTGATGCTCACTTTCCTAAAACTGGCCAGTGGCTGACCATTTAAGCTGGCTCCTTTGTCCTTTTGATGTTTACTATTCTTAAAAAATGGCTGCACATTACTCCAGTAATGTTGGTGCATCATGCTTAAGTCAGTCATTATCCCATGATGGATATTCACCTAATCTCTAGTATATTTGTCATAATAAATAATGATAAAATAAACATTCTTGTACATATATTTTGTATAATACTAGCAGGCTTTCTAAACATTTCTGTGAAATTTCTGTATGTATTTTACTTTATTCTAATAAAAATTACTGCCATTATAGGAATTCCTTCTATTACTAAGAAGAGTGCTGTTTTTCCCTCTCTCTCAGCTCACCTGCATTACAATGTCAATATCTTTATTTTCTTCAGAGAACTTATTATCTGTTTTTTTTTTTAACTTACTAGTTTACTTACTTGGTTTCTAACATAGGATATAAGCTCTTCGATAGCAGGACCTTATCTTTTTGCTGCTTATGTCCAGGACCTGGTACTTAGCAAAAGGATTAAATAGGCACTTGGTAAATATTTGCTGAATGGCTGATCGAATGAATCATTCACTTAGGAAATTTAGGTATGATTACTAAAAGAGTATCCAGATTTGTTCTTGTAATCATAAACAGATTATAACCCTTTTTTCTATACTAAAAGAATTGTAAAATTTTAAAAATAAGGGTCCATAGAAAAATTGATTCTTTTTGAAAACACATTTTTTCTGAAATAAACATTTTACTTGACATAGGCAATTTTTTTGTTTGTTTACATAAGTGCTCTTGAGGTTCTTGGGTTATTTTTTTTTTTTAAAGATTTTATTCATTATTTTTAAAGAGAAGGGCAGGGAGGAAGGGAGAATGGGAGAGAAACATCAGTGTATGGTTATTTTTCATCTGCCTCCAACTGGGAACTGGCTTACAACCTGGTTATGTGTGCCCTGACTGGGAATCGAACCAACAACCTTTGGGTTCACAGGCTGGCACCTTATCCACTGTGCCTTCAGCCAGGGCTTGGGTTATCTCTAAGAGTAGAAAACTTTCTCAGAAGACTCTTGAGAACAATTATTAGGGGATATAATCCTTTCTTTGCAGAGATCCAATTTATTTTTGGAATGGATATTACTTGGATCATAGGATCTGAAATAACCTGGTTTAGATACATAGGAATTTTAAAAATTATTTAACTGTCCATAGTACCTTTATTTTATAGGTCATTTATATTAATATGGTTTCTTGATTCGTATATAACTTTTATATTGAGATTCTAAACATTGCATGATGTTTGATATTGTTACAACTTTGTGTTTCAGAATGTGCCCATTTGCTTTTGGCTCACAATGCTCCGGTGAAGGTGAAAAATGCTCAGGGATGGAGCCCGCTGGCGGAAGCCATCAGCTATGGGGACAGACAGATGAGTAAGCAACATAAGTTGCTGTTGTGATCTAGTCTAGAAATATAAAGTGATGCATGTGAACTAGTTTTCATTTAGTGGAACTTCCCAAACTAGGAAAAGTTTGCAGTGATTTATAAACATATATGACTTATTAGGAACTTGATCACTGGGTAATACACATAAAGAATTGAGGAATTATGTTCAAAAATATGTTTATTATTTTTTCTCTTTTTACAGCTTTGTGCTCTACTGGCATTCTTCAGTATTTTAACAATTCATTTAGAATGAAGGACTTTTAGGCACATTGAGACCTGATTATCCTTTCTGGCAATTGCTTAATTTTTTGGAAGAGTAATTGGAACTAAAAATAATCAGTGTTTCAATAACAGTTATCTATCTGCTTCAGTTGCTGAAAGCCTGCTACATTTTAGTCTTTAGAGATTTTCCAAAAATGACACATACTTTTTTCACAATATATAGAGTGTTTAATTATTCCACTTTCCCTCCTTTTATGCCTATTTTAATTTTTTCCAACTTCAAATGAGGGCCTTATTTTTGTCAGACATTCTTCAATAGTTGAAAATTTTTAAAAATTTTAATCTGGATTAATGAAAATATTATCTTTCTGGTAATACTATCTTTTTAGATCAAATGTGGTAATCTTGTTTTAAAGAGGTACCATGTTTAGAGAAGTAAGAGATAGATTAGAAAGATAATTACCCATTTCCAATTCTTTCACTTAATTATCTCCTGTGTAGTGATAGAAGGATTATGATTAACTCCAAGAACTCTATCATGGATTAATGGTGATCTCATTAATTAATTGATATATAGAATATAGAAGGTATAACAATATTGGATTTAACTAGTTAGGTGTTAAACTTGGTGAGTTTGAGTGATCTGTGATACATTCAGGAAGAAACGTCCAAGTAACAAATGGTACATAATTAGACTGCGCTATACAAGAAAGTGGAGGGCAAAAGATACAGATTTAAGTAATGCTTGGAGCAGTAGGGTATAGTTTCAAAAGCTTTAGGAACAATAATCTGAAAACTTTAAAACTTTACATGAAAGAAAGAAAAAAAATGTTAAATTAATTGGAGTTCGTTTGAGTTTTTATATGAATTCTATTTAATACCATCTAAATTCTCTAAACCTAATTTTATCTTCATTGTCAATGTTAAGGTTCTTACAGTATGGGAGTACAAATACTGACACCTTGAAAACATACTGGTGATTTTGTATGATTGCATTCTGAATGTTTCTGCTTTCCTAAGAAACTTTAAGTTAACATAATTTATTTTATTTTATTTTTAAAAATATGTTTATTATTTTCAGAGAGGGGAAGGGAGAGAGGCAGAGAGAGAGAGAGACATCAGTGTATGGTTGCCTTTCACCTGCCCCCAGCTACAGACATGGCTGGAGACCTGGCTTGCAACCTGATTATGTGCCCAGACTGGGAACTGAACCAGTGACCTTCGGTCACTGTGCTAAGTTGATGTAATTTTTTTAATGTGAAGTCTCAGAGAACAAGAATGTCTTTTGAATATATTTCTGTGCTATGTATTGTTGTCACTACCTTTTAATAAGGTTTGGTAGCCCTGGCTGATCGCTTAGTGGATAAGTACCTGTGAACCCAAGGATCACTGGTTCAATTCCCAGTCAAGGTATATAACCAGGTTGCAAGCCAGGTCTCCAGCCAGGTCAGTAGCTGGAGGCAGGAAAAAGGCAACCATACACTGATGTTTCTCTTCCTTTCTTCCTCCCTCTCTTCCCCTCTCTCTAAAAATAATGAATAAAATATTTTAAAAAATGTTTGGTCATTTTATGTCTTTTTGTGTTATTTACTGAATGCCTTCAGTCAGTTAAAAAACAACACATTCAGTAGATGAAAAAATATATACTTTCCATTAAGATACCTTTCAATCGAGAGACTGAATTACTATTATTATTTTTTTCTTAAGATTTTATTTATTATTTTTTAGAGAGAAGGGAAGGGAGAGAGGCAGAGAGGGAGAGAAACATCAATGTATGGTTGTCTTTCACCTGCCTCCAGCTATGGACGTGGCTGGAGACTTAGATTGCAACCTGGTTATGTGCCCTGGCTGGGAATCGAACCAGCGACCTTTGGGTTCGCAGGCCGGCACCTTACCCACTGTGCTACCAGCCAGGGCCCCTTTTCATTTTTTACAATCAGCAGAGATCCATTTCAATTTGAGGCATGAGAGACTGAATAAAGATTTATTAAAGTATTTGAGTTTATAGTGAGGAAGAAAAGCTACATTTGGGTAATGTATTTCTTTTCTTTTTTTCTTTTTTTTTTGAAGATTTTATTTCATTATTTTTAGAAAGAGGGGAAGGGAGAGAGGCAGAGAGGGAGAGAGACATCAATGTATGGTTGCCTTTCACCTGCCTCCAGCCACGGACCTGGCTGGAGACCTGGTTTGCAACCTGATTATGTGCCCTGGCTGGGGAATCGAACTTGCGACCTTTGGGTTCACAAGCCGGCGCCTTATCCACTGTGCTACCAGCCAGGGCCTGAGTAATGTATTTCTGATATTAGAGTTAAATTATAACAAATATGAAGGTAACCAGATTCACATAAATTTGATTTTATAAAGAATCTTAATGATTATGTAGGTCATTGGTTCTCAGACTATGTGGATTACACAGATGACAAAAAAAATTTGTATGAAGAATAGCTAACATTTTAATTTTAGCATGTAAGAACTTTAAAAAACCTGCTTTCTTCTGTGACTTTATTTTTAAAAACGACATTTTGAAAATAAAACTAGTAGAAAGAATAGTCCCTGAATTGAAATAATACGCAATTTATAAAAAAAAAATCCACCTCCATTCCCAGATTTTCAATTTTGCTGCCTATTACTAGAAACTTGAGCAATTGGACACTGAAATGTAGGATTGTATTTGGGAACTATTGACCTAATTCACAGAGCTAGTTTATAAATGAGACTAGGTACCACAGTTTCTGACTTCTAGGTCATGGCCTCTTCTGTTCCAGAAGACCTTTAGTAATTTGGTGTTTGGCTTTTTAAACTGTATTGGAGTTATTTATTGTTAGGCCTGTGGTAAAAGCAAGTGTAAATTTTACTGTTCTTCAGAATTCTTTGGCCTTTCCTAATTAGGCCTGTGCAGAAAAAACAAATCTGGTCCAAGCTTTCACTACTGTCTCCTCTCTCTCTCTCTCGCCTTTCTTTTCTTTTCTTTTTTCTTTTCTTTTCTCTCCTTTCCTCTCCTTTCCATTCCTTTTTCTTTCCTTTTTCCTTTTCCTTCTGCTTCTGTCTGTATTCCACATAAGGTTTGAAATACTTTATAAGAATACATACTATAAAATAGAAAAAAAATGTATATATATATATATATGTATATAAAAATGTGTCAGGAGCAAGAGAAAATATGTTGATGTACAAGTATGCATTTTTTATCTCAATGCACATTTTTCCATCTTATTTTTGCTAGCTTTAATTCATTTAAGTCTAGTATTTTCACTTATTTTAATGAACGTTACGAATTGTCTGGTTTTGCTAGTCAGTTTTAGACCTTCATTCTAGTAGATAAAAATTGTAGTTACTTAATTATAAGCACAGTAGTAAATAATTTATATTCAATTTTTACAGTAACTGTATATAGTAGATTTGACTTTATTCTCATTTGACAAATGGGAAAAAAAAGAAACTTAACTTTGAGGAATGTAATTGTTTGGGTTTATACACAGCTGAGAATTAATAGAGCCGAGGTTTGCACTTAACATATTTAAATCTCCATCTCTTAACTATTGAGAAAACACTAAAGAGGTCGTCAGGTTTTATTAGATTCAGAAGTTATTTTCACAGAATAGGATTTTAATATATTTTTTCCGCATTAGTAATATGTGAGAATACAACCTCTAGTGAAGAAAAGAACAGATACACCTGGTAACAATTGCAGATAATTCTGTTTTTATTTTCATTTATTTGTTTGTTTTTAAAGAGTTAATTTATTTTTAGAGCAAGGGGGAGGGAAGAAGAGAGGGAGAGAAACATGAATGTGGGTTGCCTCTCACATGCCCCCAACCACCCCCAACCAGGGAACTGCCTGACAGTGGATTGGTGCTCAATCCACTGAGCAACACCAGCCAGGGCTAATTCTATTTTTAGAAAAGTGGTATTTAGTGGAATTTTTGAGATATGCCATCTTTGAGATCTTTTACATCAGTACTACCACAGGACATTGCATCATCTGAGATTGTTAAATCTTGACTCAGGTAAATTCATGCTGAAAATTAGAAATTAGGAAAATAGTGTGAATGAATATAAATTGATGATACGGTACCTCTTCTCAATTTCCCTTAGGATCATAACAGTTTTTACTCAACTTATTTCCTAACTTATTCACAATATTTGTCTCTCTCAATGTATTTGTATAAAAGCTGGTGTTGTTTTCTAGCAAGGTGAAATCTATTTTAAATGATTTTTTTAATTTAAATCTTAGTTACAGCTCTTTTAAGGAAGCTTAAGCAACAATCCAGGGAAAGTGTTGAAGAAAAACGACCTCGATTATTAAAAGCCCTGAAAGAGGTAGGCTATATTTCTTTGCTGATTTTGTACCCAAAAAATAACTGTGAGTGTAGTTTTAAGCATTTTAAAAATTTTATTTATTTAGCAAATAGTTAATTTTCTTAGTAAGTACATGGTTTCAGTGGCAATAATAAGTTCAGTTGAACAGAAGACAGTCATCAAATGAAAAGACTAAATGCTTGCTAATCATCAGAAAATCTGTGGCCATTAGGGTGACATCATGTAGAAATCCAAAATCACACAGAGGCCAAATTTTAAAGAAGATACATCTACTTATTAGTCCATATGAAATAGGTCCATAGTACCTGCAATCTATAGAATTTTGCAGATTATCTATCACCTTCTAGCCAAACATGACCCATTAGCACATAACCATGGCTCTTAAAGAAATCTCATGGAATATTGATGCGCATTTTGTCTCTTTCCAACCCAATTACTCTTTTACAATTATTTGATTTTGCATCACTTGGACTTTTTGCAATCACAATGTCACCTCTTTGGATACCATGAAATGTCAACTAAGATTTTCTGCAAAGACAATATCTGAATTTTAAATTGTAGGCTGGACCATTGATGGTCCAGAACACATGACAACACCACCAATGTATTCAAAAGCACAATGCTATACAGCCATACTGAATAGTATAGCCAAAATGTCAAAACGTTTTTCTCAGAATACCACAAAGCACAGTTCTATGTGGACTCTGTCACCATTGGCCGTAGGTCTATTCTACAGTACATACAGCCTGATAGTTGCCGGGCTTTCAAGAAAAAGTATGTAAAGCATGTCTCAAAGCATATATGGGTGATCCATGGTTTCAGCATTACTCTAGCCCCAAAAGAAACACAAGAGATTCCCAAGCATTTTTTTTTTAGTACAGTTTAATTTCTTAATAATAATTAAGTGTTAAAACATGGTAAAAATACTGCTTAAATTAAGCAATAGTAACATAACAAAGTACTTGAATTATGATATATAAATGTACTTTTATGCGAAGCACCATTTACTTAGAACTAGGTGGGTAGATAAGGAATTACTGCTTTCAGTACATTAGATGAGAGCTCCCCACCTGCAAAAATAAAAGGATTAATTGATTGCCATAATTTTTCTTTATTCTTTGGATTAGAAGGTTCTGTAAGAACTGAAGCTATTGCTCCTAGCAGGAGCAGTTTACAGCTTCTTTTATATGACAAAACTACTTTTGTGTCCTACCTCATGATAGTAGGAGCTGGGGGTGCTGGCTCAGGAAGAAAGGTTGATTTTATGGTATTTTCTTCTGTATTTTTGATGCCTAAAAGAATTGTAGGAGAAAGATAGACCTATGATGATGATTGTGTCTTCTCTTAGGTATGCTTGGTTATTATTTTTTTTTTTTTTGAAATCACAAGAGATAATATTTTTTCAAGACTATTTGATCATAATAGTTTCCTAAGAGTTATAGATTTTGGTGTTTTGTTTTTAATTTGTGATATAATATTTTTTTATAGTTCTCATATGATGATGTATTTCAGATTTAGTAAATTTTTGTGTTACTTTACAGAAAGTTTCTATTGTAATGGGTCATTTTTTTTAAGACTATTATGAGGTGACAAATAATAATTTTGGAAATCATTTTTTATTACACTTCTAAAGTTAACTACTTTCATAATTATACTTAATTGATATTTCAGCTATGCTGAGAAATGGAATATTTAATGATGCAAATTTAAGTGCCTATTGGTTTCAGGTGTGTTCCTATGTGATTAAAATTTGTATAAAATCTACAGTAGTGCATATTTTCCTTTGTAGATAAATGTTGTAATATGTGCTATTGTAGTTTTATTTTAAGTAATAAACACTTTTATTTTTTCTTTAAACATTGACATTTTTCTGTTCTTATCTATAAACCTTTAATTATAGCAGATTTTTAAAAAAGTAAAATATTAAGTAGAGATAATAGCTGTTAACTAAAGTGCATTTAGTAATTATTCATATTTTATTTCTCAGCTAGGTGACTTTTATCTAGAACTTCACTGGGATTTTCAAAGCTGGGGTAAGAGTATGCTATGTTTTACTATAAAATATATACACATGCTGAATTACAAGTATAAAAATAACTATTATATAGAAATGTTAACAAATTTGATACTTGTCCTAAGGAAAATTCATATTTTCTGTCACATTGAATGTAATGGTTGTAAAGCACTAATGCGGTTAATTATCTCAACCTCACAAGTAACTTTTATAGTTCTTTTTAAAGGATTAAAAAGTCTTAATGTTTTAAAAAATAAAATGTAGGTTTAAATATTGTAATGATTTAATGTAGGGAATTTTCAGAGAAAGGAGAAGTATAGTTATCAGATTATTAGATTATTGAATTCAAGGAAGTTTAAAATATAGTACTTAGATCTCTGAATGTGCAGAATTTGGTTAACATTTGATTTTGCATATTTCACTAACTTTAAATCATTCTTGCCACTTTTACTGTGTACTTATAGCCACCGTCTTAACATACTGTTTGGCTGTAGACTGTTTCTATTATTAGGAAAGACTTTAATTTTCTGATATTTTACAGCCCTTTATTTTTACCTTGGTAGGTTTTTCTTTTCCCCATTGTTCAAATAGGAAGTGTGATCCCAGTGACCTTTACTAGCTAAACAATGATGAAAACAACTAAATTTTGTTTTAAAAAATTTTAATGTAATTATTTATAGGTTTGGGTGTAATAAGCTTACATGTGTTTTTTTTAAGCATCTAAATGAATTTTTATGATATAAAGATATTTGAATGCTCAATAATATTAATTTCCAAAGTAATTGTAAAAATAAATTATAAAATAATTATAAAAGTAAATTGGATATTGACATCTATGGAAACCATTGCTAACATTTAATGCTAATACTTTCAAACCATTTTTGTTTTTTTTTTGTTTTTATTTGTTTTCAATGTATGGTTGCCTTTCACCTGCCTTCTTGCCACAGAGCTGGGTGGAGACCTGACTTTCAACCTGGTTATGTGCCCTGGCTGGGAATTGAACCAGAGACCTTTGGTTCACAGGCTGGTGCCTTCTCCACTGTGCTACCAGCCAGGGCAAAATGGTTTTCTTTTTCCAAAATGTTTTTTTTTCCAATGTATTCAAACCATTTTTTACATTTACAAATGTGTGTGTGCACACAAAAAAATATGTATATATTGAGTATTAGTATTTTTTATGGAGTTGTACTATGTCATTTTGCAGTTTGTCATTCTTAACTAATATATCACAGGCATCTTACCATATTGAGGAAGAAGTACTTTATTTATTTTAATAGCTGCATAATACTGTACTGGCATAAATGATTAAAGTTGTCTAGTTTGTTTAATCTCTAAATATAAAGTTTTAATCCCTAAAAAATTAGTACTTTCCAAAATTGTTAAACATCAGTTTGTCAGGCAAGTTTTGGCTCTATCAAAATCAAACATGATTTTGTTATTCTGATAGATCTGTTATGTTTCATATATTATTCAAAAATCCTGAATGACCACTAGACCACTGAGAAAAAAGAAAAAGATTTGTATTAGCTTTGTATAATAAAAGAGCTCCAAGTCAAATAGGCCTAAAGCCTAAATACATTTTTTTACCCTATTTTTTTATCATCAGTGTAGACTACCATCTTTCCTTATGATCTTAAACTAAGATTGATCCTTGAGTATATTGGTTCTTTAACTGATTTTCTTAGTCATATTAGTGGTTAAATTCTAAAATAGCAGTTTATCTTGCTGAGCAAAATGTTTTAAAATGTAAAAGTAACATTTAAATTATATGACGAAATAGAAATAAATGTAATCATTCCTGAAATTGTACATATATCTGTTGTTATAAACATGTTATAAGTGTTGCATAATCAGATTCATAATGCAACCACTGAGGTACTTGTTGAAAGTATTGATTCTTTGAGAACTTTACTTTGAAACAAAAAAGTCAAAAGTCAGCACATCTGTTTAATTGCTGACAAAGCGTTTTTCTGATTTCATGTCAAAACTGGCACCTGGTGGTTAGAATTAGACTCTTTGGATAAAAAAAAAGTACTTAATAATTTCTATTATTAGATTCAATTATGAAGCTTTATTCTAGAGTTTAAGCATGTTTCTTCTCCTTGTCAAAACCACTAATAAAAATAAAGGGGAAAAATGAATAAATAAAAGGATACCCAGAAGTAATGGGAATCTAAGAAATACTGAGATCCCAGGTTTAAGTTTAATTTAGAGGCAGTAGACCACACACACCCTCTACTCTTCCTCATATTGTTATATTCAGCGTTTGTCTGAAAATAGCCCCAGACTTGATTAAAGTAGGGAGAATAATTGTCCTATCTGTTGTAGATTTTTGTTTTGGTGAGAATGAAATGAACTCACGTTCATAATCACAACTTCTAATTTAGGATTTTGCATCTAGCCTATTTCAACAGAAAAACTGATCATTTAAAATTTTTCTTTATCTTGTAATCTTTAGAATATGCAACCTACCCTGTATATATGTTGTAATTTTTATATTCATATTATGGATAGAAAACATTAGGCTTACAAACACTCATTAAAATCAGGGGGTAAAAAATAAAATCGGGTAGTAAGTGATAGCAAAACCAAAATTTAAAGTTAGAGACATTTTGTTTTTCAGCCTATTAAATTGTGCTACCTTTGGAATGCAGTGTTAGACTCTCAGGTTATACAGAGATAACTTAAAATATAGAGAGCTTAATTGTTCAATTTAGACAAGAGAGGAAAAAGTCACCATAGAATTTGGAAAATGTAAATTTCTCTATTTTTAGAATGCGTTAATAGAAATTATTTTTGTTTGATACTATTTCTTCTTTCTTTCTTTTTAAGATTTTATTTATTATTTTCAGAGAGAGGGGTAGGGAGAGAGGCAGAGAAGGAGAAAGACATCAATGTATGGTTGCCTTTCACCTGCCTCCAGCCATGGACCTGGCTGGAGACCTGGCTTGCAACCTGGTTTTGTGCCCTGTCTGGGGAATCGAACCAGCGACCTTTGGGTTCATAGGCTAGTACCTTATCCACTGTGCCACCAGCCAGGGTTTTTCTAAACATTTTCTTCTCAATCTCAAATCCCCAAGCTTTTTTTTTTGATATCCTGATTTTTTATTTTACATTTTATTTTACATAAACATTTAACATCTTTAAATGCTGTTCATGAAGTGTTATTTTTAATTACTACAAATATATCTCCTTTCTTTTCTTCTTACTTCCCTCCCTTCCCCCTTTCCTTTCTTCCGCTTTCCTTCCTCATTTCCTTCTTTCCTTCCTTCCTTATCCTCACCTGAGGATATGTTTTATTGATTTTAAAGGGAAAGGAAGGGAGAAAGAAAGAGAAACATCGATGTGAGAGCGAAACATTGATCTGTTATATCCCATACTTTGCTGACCAGGGATCAAACCTGCAACCTAGATATGTGCCCTGACTGGGGATCTAATCCACAAATTTTCAGTTTATGGGATGATACTCCAAACAACAGAGCCAACCGGCCAGGGCTCTCCTTGTTTTATTTTTAAGTGGCTTTCTTATTTAATGCATTAGATTATTTTCTTGAGATTTATTTATGCAACAATTTTTGAAACTCTGTTTATGAAAAATAGTTCTAAGCTTCTTATTTTTCCTTTGTATTCCTTTCTTCCTCCTTTTCTGATTTTTTGATAAATATTGGTATATTATTCTAAATTTTGTTTCTGTAGGTTACCATTCTACTTCAAAAGATGTAATAAATTAAGTTAAATAAATTTAGAATGCTATGTTCTTCTAATCTTCTTGTGTATTATGGTACATCAGATACTTGAGGATAGGAAAAGTGGATCTCAGTGATCATGAAAGAAGAGCTTTGGCCATTTACATAAATTTCTGCTATTCTTGCTCTTTTCAACTTCTGTTGTTTCACATCAGGAAAATTAAAAAAAAAAAAACTGATCCAGGGAGAAAGGAAGGGGAGGAGAAAGAGAGGAAGAGAAACATCAATCAATTGTCTCCTGCATGCGCCCCTATTAGGGACTGAAACTGTGACCCAGGCGTGTGCCCTGACCAGGAATCAAACCTGTGTGACACCTAGCTAACTGGTAAAGGCAGGAAAAATTTTTTATCAAAAAATGATTTCTTATATTCTTTGACTAGGGTAACTCATAGTAGTTATTCCATTCTCTTTGGGCAGTAATCTTTTTTATTTTTGTACAATAAAATGTCTAGAAAAATGTCTGAACTTGCTGGAAATCATTGTGTATTAAGTAACATCTCACGGTTTTAAAAAGGCATTGATATATTAAGTGTACCCTTAGTGTTAATTAGAAAATGTTCATGCTTTTTAAAAAGTTAACTAAAAACAGTCTTTAATTTTCACTGAAGCTTTGTTTCTTTCTAAGCCAGATTGATTTATCACTCATTTTAAAGACTGAATTAAAAAAAATACACCTTTAGTATATCTTACACACACATACCTGCTTACACACTCACATACACATCTGATATGATCTTAATTTCAGGAATTTTGAGCTTCACATTTATTTATTTATTTATTTATTTTTTTAAGATTTTATTTCATTATTTTTAGAAAGAGGGGAAGGGAGAGAGGCAGAGAGGGAGAGAGACATCAATGTATGGTTGCGTTTCACCTGCCTCCAGTCACAGACCTGATTGGAGTCCTGGTTTGCAACCTGGTTATGTGCCCTGGCTGGGGAATCGAACCTGCGACCTTTGGGTTCGCAGGCCGGCGCCTTAACCACTGTGCTACCAGCCAGGGCCATATTTATTTTTTTGATATGTAGTAGTTTACTACAGCCCTTTAGGCAGATTTATTCATCCATAAAATGACTCTTATTTTCCCCAAATATAGTAGATAGTGAGTAATAAAAATTACTAAAAGATAGCTGTGATACGAATATGAGCAACACCAGAATGTAGACATCTATAAGTAAATAGCATGATTCCTTGTATAGATTTTGAAACTGAGGTACAGTGTGCCTAGGTAACCAAAGTCACATACTTAAAACTCAAATTTAATTATTTAGCTTTTAAAATGTCTCTTCTCACCCCTGGTTGGTGTGGCTTAGTGGATTGAGCTCCAGCCTGCAAACCAAAATGTCACAGGTTTGATTCCCAATCAGGACAAGTGCCTGGATTGTAGGCCAGGTCCCAGTTGGGGGCTTGGGAGAGGCAACCAATTGATGTTTCTCTCATGCATTGATGTTTCTCTCCTTCCCTTTCCTACTCTCTAAAAAAATAAAAATAAGCATTTTTTAAGTAAATAAAAATATCTCTATTATAAACATTGCCATTATTTAATTACATTCTAGTTAAAGGATCAGATAGGATTCGGGTACATCTAGTTACCCCTTCAGGAGAGGTTAGTTACCATAGGGCATTGTTTTCTCATCTATAGTAATATTTTGTAATACTTACACACAAGTAACATTGTATCAACTGTGCTACTGTGTCCGTGGGTGGGCAAGGGTGGTGGCAGACAATATGGTGAACTGTGCAACAAACACAATTAAATAACAGATACTTGAAGTTGCTCAAAATTATTTATATATTAAGTGGTAAAATACTATTTTAAAGGAAATTATTATAATTTTGGTAAAATTTCTAAAATGTTTGCATTAGTCTTCTAATGAGAAAATTTGTTATGTTTCAGAACTTTAGGTTAATTTTTACCTCTTCAGAACTTTAGGAAGGTTAATTTTTACCTCTTCTTTTTAAAAAATACAGTGCCTTTACTTTCCCGAATTCTGCCTTCTGATGCATGTAAAATATACAAGCAAGGCATCAATATCAGGTAAGGTGACTTGATTTTTTTCTAAGTAACAGAAAATTAAGGAAGCTTTTTTCCTGTAGTAATAGCTTAATATTTGGATGTAGTATTTTATAACCCAAACATGCTGTTTAATATTTAATATTTAAACATGTTGTAAAATATTCACAACATTTTATCTCATTTGAGACATATTACAGATAACAAAAGACATAAAGTCTTGACTAAAGAAAAGGTATTGTTCTTATTCAACTGCAGAGTATCTAGAAGGCAGAGTGAAGATCAGTATGTGTTTTTGGTTTTTAAAAATAACCCCAGCTATTTCTAATTATGAAAGTCATCCTGCACATTAAATTTATGATAATTGTAGAAATCTGGACAAATACAGAAAAATGTAGAAGAGAAACTAGGAGAGAATTTGATACTGATGTAGGTTTAACTCTGTAGCCTAATGTTAACACTTTATTATAGATTCATCAAAAAATTGTTATTAATTTAAAAATGTTTAATACAGGTGCTTGACAAACGTAGTAGATAATTTGGAAGAACAGTATTTTCTTCCATGTGCTACTTAAAAAAAAAAAGGGTTAGTTTTAGTTTTGATTTTTAGAAATAGGAAAAAGGGTGCAATTTTTTCTTAAAATCTTATTTCACATTTCTATTTGACTTTTGGAAGTAAATTTTATAATGAATATTATATAATCAGTATAAATAATAAATAAAACCACAAAATGGTTGAAACAGAGAGGACACTGCTGTAATGCAGCAGGACACTCACACCTAGTGCTTACTAGCCGCTGGTTCTGAAGCTGTCATGACCAACGTTTACCACATTCATGGAGAGGCTGGATTATAGGGTGTTTGGTAAAGGTTTTTTGCATAGATGACAAGAAGTGACTTTTTTTAAAATTAATTTTATTTATTGTTGTTGTATTACAGTTGTTTCATTTTCCTGCCATTGCTCTCCCCTGCCCCCTGTCCCACAGTCAACCCCCCACTCATTGTCCATGTCCATGGGTCCTAGGAATTGACTTTTGAAAAATCAAAAGTTTTTCTTTTTTTTAACTCACTTTAAATAAAGCTGAATTTTAAACGGTTCAAATGAATTTTTACAGTTTACTGTACCTCATGTCGACCATCTGATTATATAAAACACCTTCTCTGGCATCAAAGAGAGATTAATACTTTAGTAGAAAAGGAAAGTGTGAGCATATTATTGGGAATACAAAAGAAACATTTTTACTGTTAATAATTTAAGGTGACCTGTACCCACTGACAGAAATGATCATTGCAAATTTTGCTCCCTTTTAGGCTTTTCCTATCTCAGGAGAAGCTTCTATTTTCTTGTTCAGTGTTTTTTGGCATTTTCCAAGCTCTTGTCTCAAAAATATATTTGGTGTTCAAATCTTTTCATTTGTATAAAGACTTTTTTCATAGCCATTAAATGGTGAAGAAAAAAAGTTCATAGGCATAAAGCCAAGGACTAGTTAAGACATTAAAATACCATCATGATAAATTTTATCTTTGTGAAGCATGTGTGATATGTACCAGGCAATCTAAAATGTCAGGGATATTGCAGAAGATTTATTAGATACTCTTATTTCAGTTGCAAATTATAGAAACACAGATGAAATAAAAGTTGACTATGACTGATTTTAAGCATGACTACGTCTAGGAGCTTAAAAATCACCATGTCAGTCAGTCTGTCTTTGTCTCTTTGCACTTGTTTTCATCCTTGCCCCTTCCAGTTTCTCATCCAGGATGGGCAAGAATGGAATGGAGGCAGAAGACTCTTCTGGCCCTTTTTAAAAATTTTAATTTAATTAATTTATTTTTATGTGAGCTGTATAGTTCCCTGGTAACTGGAGCTTGGAGTCCAAATAGGGCACTTGTGTAAAACAATCTGTTTCTTTTGACACTATGTGTAGTCCACACTTTATAAAGATAGAGGATAAGCCCCTTTTACTGACATTATTTTCTCTCATGACACGTGTGTAAGTAATAGAGCAGCACAAGGTTAGTAGTACAGACACTAGTAGTACAATAGCAGACCACTAGGTAGAACCAGGAGCTGGAATTTGGTTATAAAGCAGCAGTTCACCCCTGCAGCAGTTGGTGGCTTCTTGATTTCATTCTGAGGGGTATATATGTGTGTATATGTGTGTGTGTGTGTATGTATATATATACACACACACACACATTGCACAAAGGATTATCAAACTTCCCTATTTGCTCTGGTTCTTCCATGCTATCTTAGTAAAATTAATAGTATTCACTTTTACTTTTAAAATTTACTAGTTTTAGTGATATAATTCTAGCTATTCTTTTGATGCCACATGTAAGCTATGTTCTTTCTCAGCTTTTTCTCTGGAAACCAAGAATGCCCACTAACTTTGCTTTGTCCTAGGTGAAAACTAAAAAACCTACAAAGTAAAGAATCCTTATAATTGAATTAGAAAGTCAGTAGCCAGGATGGATCTTTCACAATGACTTAGGTGTTTCCTTGGATATGATCAGCATCTTGTAACAGATGTGTCAACCCATTTCGTAGATTAAGGACAGTGTTTTGAGCTGCCAGTCAGAGAGGTCCTGATGTGTTCCTCTACAAAGCCATCAAAGATTGAAGGACTTCAGAGTACTTGGGAACTTTCCCACTCCAGTACTTGCCCTAATTTCAACAAGTGGTGATAGGTGGAATTTAGCTGAGGCTAACTCATCGGGGTAGACTATTGGCAGGTCCTGGTTACCCAGGAGCACAATAAACACACAAGTGTGTGAACCTATGAGGTTTTTACACAGGAATGATCCATTTTCAGGCTGTGGAGATGTTGGAAAAGAGAATGCTAATTGAATCTGGGAAGTCAAATAGAAAGGCCAAGAACCTGGAGTAAGTTAAATGGGTTACCAAAATGGAAAGATGAAGCAAGTTTTTGTACCTAATGGTTAGGCTCAAGGTACAGATATAGAACAAAAGGCCAAGACTGTGGACTCGCAGTTCTTAATCTGAGACACACCCATTGCTTTGCTGCTCTTAAATGCTTAAATGCTGAGCCAGTAGCATGGTCTTAAAGGAATCAAAGAATGTGAGACAGGTCTACTTTCTTTTTCTGCTCTTTCCAGTTGTAACTTTTATGGAAATGGTAGGGAATACAGGTATATTTGTGGAAATACTTTGACACTGGGGAAACAGTCTTCTTGCTGGTTTAATGACGTATATATTCAGAAAAATTAAATATAGATGGGTTGGAATATACTTAAATATTCTTTCAGTGTTTTTTCAAAAATAAGATATTTTAAATTTAGTGTTTATCTCTAAATTTTACTTTGGAATGTGGTATTAGCATCATGGTTTACATTTAAAGGAACAAAAGTTGTTTAATTATTGTGTAATTTTATAAAGAAATTTATTTGTCAGAATTTCTCTTCTAACCATCTTTCACAGGCTTGACACTACTCTCATAGACTTTACTGACATGAAGTGCCAACGAGGGGATTTAAGCTTCATTTTCAATGGGGATGCAGCACCCTCTGAATCTTTTGTAGTATTAGACAATGAACAAAAAGTTTATCAGCGAATACACCATGAGGTAAAATGGTTTTTAAAAAATATCTTTGTATTCAAACACACTTCATTGTAATTGTTGTAAAAGGCATTAAGGCATAATTGGGGTGATTCAATCCTAAAGCTTTTTTTTTCATTATCACTAAAAAATTTATCATCTGGTTGTTATCTTGACCAGTCAATTGAATCTGTGTGCTCATAATTCAACAATGATCTCCTAGTTAAATGAGCTCCATTTTCCCTTAGTTCTCATGTTGAACCAGTTTTTAGATTTCATTCTACATGATCTTAATTTAAGTATTTTTTTCAAAGCTTTTGTTCATTATTTTTAGAGAGAAGGGTAGGGAGAGAGGCAGAGGGAGAGAGACATCAGTGTATGGTTGCCTTTCACCTGCCTCCAGCTACAGACCTGGCTGGAGACCTGGCTTGCAACCTGGTTACGTGCCCTGGCTGGGGAATCGAACCATCGACCTTTGGGTTCTCAGGTTGGCTCCTATCCACTGGGCCACCAGCCAGGGCTAGAACCTCATCTTGTATATACTCAATTACCCTTCTATACCTGATCATTCGCTTTCTGTCTCTGAAGCAAGCACAAAGCTTTTTTTATTCTCATTTAAGAAATACATTTTTAAAATATTTTATTTTTATTTATTTTTGAGAGAGGGGAAGGGAAAGAGGAAGAGAGGGAGAGAAACATTGATGTGCAAGGGAGAAACATCAATTTGTAGCTTCTCACAGGTCCCCAGCAGCAGACTTGGCTTGCAAACCAGCCTTGTGTTGTGACCGGGAATTGAACCGGCCACCTTTCAGTTCACAGGCTGGCACTCAATCCACTGAGCCACACTAACCAGGGCTAAAAAATATTTTTGATCATTTATTATGTGTCAGCATTGGAGAATATGCAGAGAATAAAACCTGAAGTAAAGCTACTTTATTAAGCTTAGAAATCATAGGTTGATACTCATGAATTCTTTTTCTTTTTTTATAAGAAATACTATAGCCCTGGCTGGTGGCACAGTGGATAAGGTGCCAGCCTGTGAACCCAAAGGTCACTGGCTCGATTCCCAGGCAGGGCATATAACCAGGTTGCAAGCCAGGTCTCCAGCCAGGTCCGTGGCTGGAGGCAGGTGAAAAGCAACCATACATTGATAGTTCTCTCCCTTTCTGCCTCCCTTCCTTCTCCTCTCTCTGAAAATAATAAATAAAATCTTAAAAAAAAAAGAAATGTTATGTAAGGGTATTATATTTCATGTGTTTTGTATTTATAGATTCATAATTAGTCATTGAAATTTATTTAGGTATATGTAGTTTAAAATTCTGTGATTGTTTTTGGAATAAGTAGCACATCACATTTTTTAGAATCTCTTCATTTTCTTTTTAGAAATGTATAACATTTTGTTGCTTTCATATGTCATGCTAATAACCTTTCAAAACCTAGATTCTTATATTTAACTTTTACTTACCCCCACCCCAGGAATCAGAGATGGAAACTGAAGAAGAGGTTGACATTTTAATGAGTAGCGATATTTATTCTGCAACTCTATCAACCAAATCAATTTCTTTCACACGTGCCCAGACAGGGTGGCTCTTTCGGGAAGATAAAACAGTACGTACAAATCTAGTTTTAAACTTTAAAAGTTGTTTAGTATGTGATGTTGCCAAAATAATGTGGTGGAAGTGCAGGAAGAATTGTCTTCAAGTAGTTTATTCTCTCTTCCATATAGGGAATTATAATAGTTGGTTTACTTATAATTGTAAACATTGTAAAATATTCTTATAGAATCCAGGAGAGAAAGTTGAGCTCAGTTTAATTGTTTTTTCCTTTATTATTTAAGTTGTATTTTTTTTCCTGTTACCATTTAGTCCCCTTGTACTCCTCTTCTCTCCAACTCATTTGAGTTCTGTGCTGGGAAAGATTCTTGTTAGCTGCATTGTATGGTTCCATTACATTTCTAATGCTTTATTAGGAAGACCACAAAGAGGGCTATGCTTTTGAATTCATTTCCCTGGACCTTTGTTCTTTCTACTTTTAGCCTTCTATTTACTTATTCATTATCTGCTTTTCAGTATTCCTTATATCTGACTAAAATTAAATATGTTCAACATTTCTACAACAGCATAATTCATTTAAATCTTAGTGGAAGTTTCCCCTTAGTAAACTGTAAATGTTTTCCATAATTACCATTTCTCCTGTCAGCAAGAAGCTACATCAGAATGTTAGAAATATATCAAAATATATAGAAATATATCAAAAAATTTTTAATTAGACACACGAAGAAGTATTTTATAAAATTTTAAAGTCAGGAATAAGTAATCAGGTAAGGGCCAGGATTTGCCGCTTTATTTATTTATTTATTTATTTAACATTTTTATTTATTATTTTTAGAGAGAGGGGAAGGAAGAGAGGCAGAGAGAGAGAGAAACATCAGTGTATGGTTGCCTTTCACCTGCCTCCAGCTATGGACCTGGCTGGAGACCTGGCTTGCAACCTGGTTATGTTGCCCTGGCTGGGAATAAAACTAGTGACCTCTGGGTTCACAGGCCAGCCCCTTATCCACTGTGCCACCAGCCAGTGCCTGGACTTGCTGCTTTTAAACACTATTTTTACTGTGTGTTTTTAAACACACAGTAGAAATGAATATTGGAAAAACAAACAGCCTGTATTAGTAGTCAGGGTTCTGTGAGAAACAAAAACAATAGGAGATCTCTAAGTATCACCTATATAGATATAGGTATAGAGATACAGAGATCTCCTATGTAGAAATAGAGTTATATAGGTAGATATTTAAAGAGAAAGAGAGATGGGTAGAGAGAGATTGATTTATTTTAAGGAATTGGCTCATGGGAATGAAAGGCATGTCTGAAATCGATAGAGCAGTCTACCAGGCTGGAAGTTCAGGGGGGAGTTGATGTGGTCTTGAGTTCGAAATCTGCTGGCTAGAGTCTCAGACATGGTTTCTGTTGTAGTCTTGAGGAAGGATTGTCTTTACTTTGGGAAACAGTCTCTATTCTTAAGGCCTGCAATTGATTGGATGAGGCCTACCCACATTATGGAGGTTAATGTGCTATATTCAAGTCTACTGACTTAAGTGATAATTACATCTAAAAAATACTTTCACTGGAGCAGCTTAACTGGTGTTTGACCAACCAGTTGAGCACCATAGTCTTGCCAAGCTGACGTAAAATTAACCACCTTACAACTGTATACACTTATACATAAAGTTTAACCACTGCTCACAAACCCTTCTGTAAGGTTTTCCATTTGTATATCCTACAGACCTTTTTTTAATGCTTGCCTTAAGTGTGTATCCATAGTAATATGTAGCCTTAGTTGATATTTATTTTTCATGGAGTATCATATCTATTTTTTTGCAAACTGCCCCCCACTCTTTAGTATGTCTTAAGAAGTTTTCTTATTTATCCAGTCTCTTATTTTTGGACATTTAATGATGAATGAACACATGCCTCTGTCCAGTTTTCTGCCATTATGAATGATGTTGCATTTCCACTCTTATATGCTTTTGCGGTGTCTATGATAGATAGTAAGATATAAAATGACTGAATTATGGGAATTATACACTTAAGATGTTTATTGTTATGATGGTATATTTTTTAATAAATGCTTTTTTATTATAAGACTTGAAAAACAGCTAATTATCACCTGAGTATTTCACAACCACAGAACCCCCCACCCCCCACCCCCCTTTGAGATCTACACTCATCAGCTTTCCTCTCAGAGCCTATTTGGCAACAAATAGCACCTTAGGGTTTCCAGTTGTGAGATCCTACACTCCAATCCATTTGTTAGCTTGAAGTCTTATTTGTCTGTACTCTGTTCTTCTGGACAGCATTAGAAGGAACACTTCAAGAGGAGATAAAAATTGAAGCTGCTGTTCATCTAGTGCTACTGCTAAGCAGCTCAGAGCTCTTGAACAGCATCTAGGTGATCTTCTTAAATCTTTGACAGGTAAGGAGGGAGTCAGTAATGCTTATGGTTCCCATTTTGTAGGTAGAAACAGGCACAGAATGCTTTGCTTTCTGGTGACTAGTAGGGAGGCCACCAAAAGCAAGGTAGACATGGAAACAACTCTAAACACATAGCTTTGGAATGCCAGAGAACAGGTAGTAAGATGGAGACCAGGTTGTTTGCATTCAGGTAGAATTAACTTGTTTTCAATCCTTTTTTTCTTTTCTTTTCTTTTTTTTTTTAAGTAAGGCATTTCAAACTCTGATGACCTGTTGGGTTTGTTAAGGATAAAGGTTGATGTTGAAAGAAGTCCTCATGGAAAGGATCTAACAGTTAGTTCTTTTTGATGTCCCTTGTACCTCTTGAGTTTCCCTGTCCCCAACTCTAGATGCAAACATTTGTACTGCATTGCTGAGCTAGACTGCTTTGCTGTTCTTTGTTGAAAGCAGCAAGCAACTGTAAGTTTAGGTTTGATCCTGTTCGAAAACAGATGATTCATTCTAATAGTACTAAAGATTTCTGTGTGACTTAGATTATTTCTTTTTAGTCCACTTTCTTTTCTATCTATAAAATGGGAACAGTAGTTATCCCTGACCCCTCCTTGTTACTCATAATGTTTGACTATCAGCTACATAAAGTAGCACAAAGCTATTTAGGAGTAGATTCTAAAGGAATACTACATTTTTATTTAGATTAACTGCCATGCATCAGTATGTTTTAAATTGTCTTTACAAATTTGAAATGTGTGATTTTATATATTATTAACTTAATAGAATGCATAATATTTTTAGATAATTTCAAGTGCCAAAAAATATTTATTTACACCCTAATATTTGTGTTTATGGAAAAACAGGTATACACATATATTTAGTACTTTGAAACTTTTTACATCTAAGGCAACCTACATTTTTTTATTATTTTGAATATTTGATTTTGTTTTAGGAAAGAGTAGGAAACTTTTTGGCAGACTTTTATCTGGTGAATGGACTTGTTTTAGAATCAAGAAAAAGAAGAGAACATCTCAGTGAAGAAGATATTCTTCGAAATAAGGCCATTATGGAGAGCTTGAGCAAAGGTGGAAACATAATGGAACAGAATTTTGAGGTATAATTTTACTTGTAATTTATAATGTTCTAAGAAGAGAGGCGGTAGATTTCATTTTTCACATTTAGTGAATTTATAAAAGTACACTCAAAGGTATTTTCTTTTATATGGCCTTTGGTGATTTAATTTTGTGAATCTGCACTTGGTCTTTGAGGCTTCACTAACAAATATATAAAATTATTTTATATGTGTGAAATGCACTGTAAATTTTTAATTCCTGTTCCTTTGCATATATTCTCTTTTGTACTCCACCTGGTGAAATCATCAACTTGTTTGAAGGCTTAAGTAAAGTTCATCTTACTTTATGAAATCATTTCTAGCCTGTAACTTCCTATTAACTTTATTCACCGTGTGTTTGAAAGCATGCTATATGCAAAGAATTGTGTGACAGTAGAGAAAAGGGAGGAGAACTTAGGAAATACAGAGGCATATAAGACTTGTTAACTGCCTCAGCAATCTTATTTTCTAATAAGATGAAGGATGGGTTGTTTTTAAACAAAATTTTTTAAATTTATTGATTTTAGTGAGAGAGGAAGAAACATTGATTTGCTGGTCCACTTATTTATGCATTCAATGGTTAGGGCACATTCTTCGTGTCTGCACCCTGAACCCACAACACTAGCATATCAGGATGGTGCTCTAACCAACTGAGCCACCTGGCCAGGGCCTGGATTCATAAATTTATTTTTTATTTTGACAACTTTAGACTTACAAAGAAGTCCTAAAATAGTTCAAACAATTTTTGGATTTCCTTCACTAAGGTTCCTCAAATGTTAACAGTTACTAAATTTTAAAACAGTGCTTTTCAAATTGCAGGATAGGGACCTCTTAGTAGATGATAAAATCAATGTTAGTGTTTTGTGACCACCCTTTTAAAATTCAAATCTAAATAAAGACAGGCAAGAAAAACCGGAGTATGGGTAATTATTACTTTATGAAATAATAGTGTCGGGGAGTATGTGCTGTGTACATATGCATATGTCTGAGTGCTGGTTTGTGGTATAAAATATGAATTACATTTATGAAAAGATTGAAAGCTACTATGAGGAGGCTGGAATTTCTTGAATGTTTACTCTCCCCCTATGGAATTGTGTGCCAGATTATGTTTCAGGGATAGACAAGAGATTTCAGAATAGTACACTAGGTTCCAACTAATTTGCGGTAATACTGTCTGCATATGCCAGGAAAATATTTGAATCTTTAGAAAGTTCATGTATTGAGTGAATCAGCCATTGTTCAGTTAAATAAGTACAGAATGTAAAGTGTTTGAGAATCCTCATTAAAGTTTAAGTTAAAATTGTGATCCTGCTAGCTCAGTGCCAGATCTTCTTTGTACTCCCCATTTTTCTCTTGGCTTTGGAATTGAGGAGAGCTTCACCAGACTTAATTTTTCAGTAGCCACCTAGTATTTACTGATATCTTTTTTTATTGAGACCATTTTATTTATTTATTTATTTGTTTATACTTTTAGAGAGAGGCAGAGAGGGAGAGAAACGTCAGTGTCTGCTTGCCTTTCACCTGCCTCCAGCTAAGAACCTGACTGGAGACCTGGCTTGCAACCTGGTTATGTGCCCTGGCTGGGGAATTGAACCAGTGACCTTTGGGTTCGCAGGCTGGGATCTTATCCACTGTGCCACCAGCCAGGGCTATTTACTGATATCTTGATTACTAGAAGATACAGGATATGATATGCTCAGAAAATAGAAATGAATTGGGAGAGGAAATACTGAGCTCAGTTTTGAAAAAGATGCCTCCCTCACCCATTTTTGACAAGACAAAAAGGCAGTGTCTTCGGACTTATACTGTGATTTAAATTTTATTAAGAGTTATTTTTTAAAAATGATTTTGTTGTGGTGGTGGTTATTGCTACCTTTGCTTAATTTTGTCAGCAAACCATTTTGGGATGGGTACGTGGGAAAAAAACTTACATAATAGCATTTCATGGATGATTTACCAATTGTTTCTGATTGTTTGATTTATCTATATTTAAACTTGCAGTATATTAATTTTCCTTAGAGCAGAGATTGTAACTTCATGTACTTGAATTGTTAAAGGGGTCTATAAATGGCACTTTAATAAGAATAGTTTTGTACATTGCTTAATTTCAGATAGCTATATAATACAACAAAGTAATGCAAATTAAATAATTAAAAATTTTGACATTTGGTAAGAAATCAAAGAAACAGTTTCCATGTGAATCATAGCCCCTTGAACTTTACAGTTAATTTTTTAAAATCCTTACCAGAGGATATGTTTTTATTGATTTTAGAGGGAATAGAGGGAGGGAGGAGGAGGGAGAGAAAGAAGAAAAACATCAATGTGAGAGATTGGTTGCCTCCTGTACCTGCTTCAACTGGGGATTGAACCTGCAACCTTTTAGTGCACCAGGGAGGGTTGCAACCAACTGAACTACCCCAGCCAGGACAAACTACAGCTTTCGATGAATATTTAAATCAATTTGTCAATTTCTACAAAAGATAAAACACTTGGTGGGATTTTAATTAGTATGGTATTGAATCTATAGATAAATCAATTTCTACATAAAAGCCTGCTTGGTTTTTGTTTATTCAACTTTTTATTTTGAGATAATTGCAGATTTACATAAAGAGACTACAGGAAGATTCCATGTATGCCTCACCCAGTTTCTGCCAATGGCAAGATCTTGTAGAACTGTAGTGTAACATCACAACCAGGATATTGGCAGTTACAGTCAAGAACATCTCCATCAGCACAGAATCCCCATTTCTCTTTTATAAGCACACCTTCTGTCCCTTATCACTGGCAACCACTGACCTCTTGTTCCGTTTCTTTCCTTTTGTTGTTTCAGATAATGTATATGAGCCTTTTCAGGCTGACTTTTTATTTAGTCATGTTAATTCCCTGGTAACTTATTCAAGTTGCGTATTATCAATAGTTTTTTTTCTTTTTATTACTGAGAAGTATTCCATGGTGTCAATATACCAGAGCTTGCCTAATTATTCATCTGATGAAATGTATTTGGGTTGTTTTCAGTTTTTGGCCATTATGAATAATGCTGTCACAACATTCACATACAGATTTTTGTGTAAATGTGGGTCTTCATTTCTTTGGGATAAAGATTTTCCATTTTATATTCCAACTAGCAGTGTATAAGTGATTGTTTCTCTGCATTCTGGCCAGCACTTGCTATTTTCACAATTTTTAATTTTAATTCAATTTTTCAAGTCCTTACCTGGACATATATAGATATGTTTATTGATTTTATATAGAGAGGATGGGGTGGGGGTAGGGAGAGAGGGGGAGGAAAGGGAAAGAGAGAGAAACGGAAGGAAGGAAGAAAAGGTAGAGGGAGAGAGATACATCGATGTGAAAGAGGAATATTGACTCATTGCCTCCCATATGCATCACGATGGGGGATCAAACATCAAACTACATATGTGTCCTGACTGGGAATTGAACCTACAACCTTTCAGTGTATTGGGATAATGCTCCAACCAAGTGACCTGGCCAGGGTGCTATTGTCACAATTTTTCTTTTACCCATTCTGATAGTGCTTTAGTCTTCTTGGGATTCCATAACAAAATATCCTCAAGGGGATGGTTAAACAATAGGAGTTTATTTCTCATAGTTCTGGAGGCTGGGGAATCAAAGGATAGGGTGCCAGCATATTCCATTCCCAGTTGAGGGCTTTCTTACAGGATTGAAGAGGGCTGACTTCTTGCTATGTCCTCACATGAGGGATAGTGCTCTGGTCTTTCTCTTTTCTACCTCATCTTATAAATACACTAATCTCATTATGAGCCTCCACTATATGACCTCATATAAGTCCAAAAGGACCTACCTCCAAACATCATCACACTGGGGTTTGGGCTTCGACACATGAATTTTGGAGGGATATAAACATTCAGTCCATAAATGGTAGTGTGTAGTGCTAACTCATGTGGTTTTTAAAATATATTTAATCTTCATTGTATTTTTTCCATTACCATTTAGTCCCTTTATTCCCCCTCCCCCCAGCAATCACCACACTGCTGTCCAAGTCCCTGAGTCCTTTTTCCTTTATGCTCGGTCCCTCCACCCCAAACCCACCTCCCACCCACTGGCTGTCATCTGGTCTTTGTCTGAGTCTGCTTCTTTTGCTAGTTAGTTCCATTTGTTCATTAGCTTCCACATATGAGTGAAATCACATGGTATTTGTTTTTCTCTAACTGGCGTATTTCACTTAGCATAATGTTTTCCAGGTCCATCCATAATGTTGCAAAGGGTAAATTTTTCTTTTTTTATGGACAAGTAATATTTCATTGTGTAAATGTCTCACAGTTGTTTTATCCACTCATCTACTGATGGACACTTGGGCTGCTTCCATCTTGGTGATTGTAGATAATGCTGAAATGCTTATGTTCTTTAAAATTAGTGTTTTGGGTTCCTTAGGATATGTCCCCAGAAGTGGGATTGGTTGGTCAAAAGGCATCTACTCATGTGGTTTTATTGCAGTTTCCTAATGAATATTAGCTGTTGAATGATCATCTTTTCATGTGCTTATATGCCATCTGTATGAGGTCTGTCCAGAAAAGGCCCAACTATTGTTAATATAATGAGAATGGTTTGTGTGACATTGAAGTAGCCTGGAGCCAAGGAGAGTGGACTGGAATGCACATGTGTGAACAGTAATGACTTCATTGTCCTACTCAGTGGGGGTGGTAGACACCTTGAGTGAACATGTGGACTGAGTGCCCTGTGCATTCAAAATGACTGAGCTAGTCGAGCAACAAATCTTCATCAAATTTTGCATTAAGCTTGAACATTTTTCTATGGAAACTATTCAGATGATTCAGAAGGCTGCTGCTGTGGGCAGCTGGTGATTGGCAGCTTCATCACAGCAATACGCCCACTCATGCACCATGTCTTGTGCAGTTTTTTTGTGAAATATCAAATCACCCATGTGACTCAGCCCTCCTACAGCCCAGATTGGCACCCTGTAACTTCAGGCTTTTCCCCAAATGAAAATCACCTTTGAAAGGGAAGAGATTTGAGACTGCCAATGAGATTCAGGAAAACATGACGGAGCAGCTGATGGCCACTGGGAGAACTGTGTGAGGTCCCAAGGTGCCTACTTTGAAGGGGACTGAGGCATCATTGTGCTGTGTACAGTGTTTCTTGTGTCCTGTATCTTCTTCAATAAATATCTCTTTTTCATATGACACGGCTGGTTACCTTCTGGACAGACCTTGCTTATCTCATATATTGTTTGGACTTTTGAAAGGGAAGAACTGCTGAATTATATGAATTATTTTGAAGTTCAATTATAAATTTAAAGAAAATATTCTGTCAAATATTCATCTATACATATAATTTGATTTGGTTCAATCTGGCAAGGTGAAGAATGAAAGAACATCAAAACAGCATTGATAAGTCTAATTATAAAAAAGATTCAAATAGCTGTCTTTTTTTTTTGTTTTTTCTCTCCTAAACAGAATTTACAAACAAGGAAAGCAGCATGGAACTGATACCAGTTTAATTATATTTGACAGTGGGTCATAAAAGAGAAAAGATATATTTGTATGCATTTTGTAGATAATTTTGAGAATACAGTTCTTTTAAACTTAAACAATTAGCTTTTTAGGAAAGATACAGATAAATTAACATGCACAGTTAAAAAATAGATATTCAAAAGAGTAAAGAGAAGGATCTATCAAATTCAAGAAAAAATCCCATTTTAATGGTGAACTATTTAAAATCTTAATAAAGATTAAAAAACATACTAGTATTAAAAATTAATGGCTGTTTGATTATAGTTGGCAATATAAAAGTAAATTGAGTTTGGACATTGATAATTTGCTATGAATTTGCAAGTCACGTAAACTTTGGTTGGTTACTCAAGTGCATGCCTTTTAATTAGTGATGATTATAACAAAACTTATATTGGAGAGTAACAAAGAATTCTCCAGTTTCTAACCTAAATGGAGTAACCATTAACTCAAATTCAGCTTTTATAGGTTAAAAACTGATTTCATATTCACTTCAAGGTTTTTTTTTTTATCTGTTTGTTTAAAACATTGGAGTTGTTAACATGGACATTATGTTAAGTATTTTCCATTTATTATCTCAATTATTATAGTGCACTAATGAGTATCATTGTTCCATTGTACAGAAAAGAACGTGAGATTTAAAGAAATTAATCTGTCTGAAATAAAATAGCTAAAAGTTGCAAAAATGGGTTTTGATTCTATAAGGCTTACCACAAGCTGTTCTTGCTCTAAGTTATTCCTTCCCTGTGGTGATCTAACTTCATATTTAACAAAGACAAGGTGTAAGTTTTAAAATCTGACATAACCTTTTACCAGTGTTGTTGGTCAAATAAGCAAACTGCCTGCGTTTTACTTTCATGCATATCTGAGCCCTAATCCCCTAGTCTGAATTTATTATCTATAGAAAACTGCTTTTTTTCTGAACCCCTGTACTAATTTTTTATAAGCTTATTTGGCCTTTGATTATATAGTATTTTGTATTCTGATTATCCGTTTATGTCTTTTTTTTTTTTTTTTTTTTCTTTTCTTTCTTTCAGTTGTAAACTCCTTGAAGTCAGGGTTGGTGTTAATATTTCTCTTTGGTTCCCATGTTTGTTATCTAGCCTAATGCCAGGAACATTTTAGATGATGTAAACATTGAACGAATTGATGTTATTACTTGATATCTTATTTGAGATGAAAAAATTGGTAATAAATGTTATTGATAGAGCTTAATTCACCATGGAACTATCTTGAAAGTAAATTCTTAAAGCATTACATTGAAGAGATTAAATAGTATAGTAGTTTAAGTAGTTTATTATATGTTTATGTATTTTTTAAAATGTCATTTTTTCCCTCTCTTCCTCTCTGTCTCTCCATCTCTCTCCGTCTCTCTTCCTATCTGTCTGCCTGTCCGTCTCTCACTGTCTCACTCTGTGTGTGTGTCTCTGTTTCTGTCCCTTCTCACTGTTTATTTTTATTTTTTGGCAGCCGGTTCGAAGACAGTCCCTTACCCCTCCTCCTCAGAACACTATTACATGGGAAGAATATATATCTGCCGAAAATGGAAAGTAAGTGTTTGTTTTATTTTGCTTACTTTGTATTCTTTGGTTTTTTAAAAGAATAAGTTGTAAAAATGTGAATATTTAGTTGTAAAATTATTTTAGAGAGAATTATCAGTAGGCTTATCTGGAGCAATTCTTTTGCCTTTAGAACTATGGATGCCCTGGCCAGATGGCGCTGTTGGTTGGTTGGAGCATTGTCCCATACACCTAAGGGTTGCTGGTTCGAGTTCCGGCCAGGGCACATGGGCACATACCTAGGTTGTAGTTTGATCCCTCATTAGGGTGCATAGGCTACTGATTAATGATTCTCATATTGGTGTTTCTCTCTCTCTCTCTCTCTCTCTCTCTCTCTCTCTCTCTGGAATCAATAAAACATATCCCTGAGTAAGGATTAAACAAGAAATTATGGATTAGGTACTTTGAGGGTGAAGTATCCCCAGTTATGTGCACTGTTTGACTAAGTTACAGAGTTTTATCTTTACATCCCCACTACTGATTTACATGCACTAAAAAAACTGGGACATTGCTCTAAGGAGATGTCATGTGAGGAATTGCCCAGTGACATTGCTTATTTGAGTTTTCTTTCCGGTGAACTTTTATATTCTGTTATTATCCTGGATCTTTAGCTTAGTGTGTAAAGCCATCCACTATTTATCCACTTTTTGTTTTTCCAAGCTCATCTGCTTTCATTATCCCTGTGTTTTATCCTATGCCAGGATACTTCTCACCTTCCTTACTTAAGATATTGCTTATTGTTACATTACTAGTGCATAGTTTGTATTCAGTGTATATTTATTGAATAAAAGACTGATGAATAATAAATATTTTGAAAGGATCAATAAATAAAGTCATTGGTTTGTTATTTTTTTTTTTACTGGCCAACCATGTGAAATAAAGTACAGTCCTTTATAGAAAATATTTTCTTTTGGTGGGGAATAAAATACTGCCAATTCTCATGTTTAGGAACAGGTTGTAATGATGATTATTATTTTTTTGTATTGAAAAGTTTATTATACCTCTCTCACTTCTCCAAAATATTTTCATTTTATAGTATTGTATAATAATATATAATTCTTTATTCTTCATATCACTCCATTGGTCAATGCTGAGAACTGTGGATAGTAAGAGATTGAATTTGTGATTTTAAAGACATACAATGGTATTCTAATTTTTTTTATGATTTGTTTTGTTCCTAAAAGTGATTATTAACATTATATCCAATGCAAAATTTGTGGAGGTATGATAATTTTTTCTGAACTTTTACACTTTGTTACCCTTGCTTTGCTTCTTATACAATTTTCATTGCCTTTTAGTGTAATATTAATTTATTTCTATGCTTAGAGTAAGAAAATATAAAGTATTAATAAGTGTCATTGTAAGAGAAGAGATACTTTTAGGACGAGGACAGCACATGGAAAAAGTTTACTAATGCATATATTTTCCATTTTAGAGCTCCTCATCTCGGTAGAGAACTGGTATGCAAAGAGAGTAAGAAAACATTTAAAGCCACAATAGCTATGAGCCAGGAATTTCCCTTGGGAATCCAGTCGTAAGTTCGTTACTAACCATACAAGTTTATGGAAGAAGTTATTAAACCCTAAAGACTGTAATAATACTTGCATCTAAGTGGTTCATTTAAGGTCTTTGAAATGCAAAGGCAATAGCCATTGCTTTGATAGCATGTATATCCTTCTGGAAATTTTCTGGTTCACAAAATATTAACATTTTTATTATTTTAACCTGAGAAATGTTTGAATAGTCATTTAATTATCAAAATAATACATAAATACATGTTTTATAAAAAAATTAACAGCATGGAAGTTTATAGAATAAAAATCACTTTCACCTTGCTAATGGTTGTTAGGTGAACAGTATATTTTTATTGAGATTTTTCTATGTGTTCTTGCATTTTTATAAACTTGGTATAGTCTACATTTTATTGAGCTTTTTTTCTTTTAAAAGTGAATGGATCTTGCACTTCTTATAATTAGTTTTTTTAGTATCTTTCTTTTTTTCTTCCTTGGTATTTTGCAGTATTGATGTATTGTTGTTTGTTTTATCAACCCCACTCCTGATAAACATTTTGATTGTAGTTTGTCATTGTTATAAACAATATTGTAGTGCACATCTCTCATACTTATACTCATCAGATGCTCATTTAAAAACATTCAGCCCTGGCTGAATGTAGCTCAGTGTAGCTCAGTGGATTGAGCACCGAACTGAGAACTGAAGGGTGGCTGGTTCAGTTCTCAGGCAGGCACGTGCCTGGGTCGTGGGCCAGGTCCCTGGTTGGGGTTGTGAGAGAGGCAACCACACGTTGATGTTTCTCTTTCCCTGCCTTACTCTCTCTCTAAAAATAAATAAATAAATAACATCTTTTAAAAAATGTTTTTAAAAAATTCAATTTGAAGCACCTTTCAAAGTACTAGGGGGATGTTACCCAATTCATAAATCAATTCATTAATCAAAACTTATTAGATGTTTTAAAATGTTTAGTTTTGGAGAAATGGGTGGAACAGGAGAAAGGTAGCTAGAGTTTACTCTGACAGAACTGAAATTTCAGGCTCCTCTTGAAAGTAGGAGGTGAATTAAAGCCCCAGCCTATTTTCCTTTCATAGTTCCTTCCCTACCAATGTGGCCAAATATATTGAAACAAATTATCATAGAAAAGATCAGGATCTACTTTTTTTCTACAAAGTCTGTATATTTTTCCTACTCTCCCAATAGCCAAACTTGAGAAAAGTAAATAGAGTCACTATACAGTCCTCAATCTGTAGATCAGAGACAGAGATAGATAGATAGGTAGATAGTTTCCAGAAGATGTGGGAAGGGAGTTAGCCATACAAATCTGCATTATTATCCTATCTTGGACCAAATTAACTTTAAAAATGTACCAAATGTATATTCTACTAAAGGAGAAAAATGTGGTTAATTATAGGATGCTATCAATTTTAGGAGTTATCCCAATCTCAGAGATGTTAATATGTGAAAAAATGGATATATTAGAACTTATTATATTATATATAAATGACATTTATATGATGTATAAATGACATAAAATAGTTACATGTCATTTATAACTATTTCCCCTGGAAAAAAAGTAAGGAATGAATATATCATGTAAAAGTTGGACAAAAAAAATCATTCTAGAATAAAACATAGGTGGAAGAAAATAGAATTCTTTGTAAGAGCTATAGAAAAACATTAAAAAAAAATGAAATCAGTAAACTGGATCATTCTAGATGAGATGATAAGAGAATGAAATGAAAAGAGATTGTAAAGCTAAGTAAGTAAACTAATCTCTGAATAGGATTATCGCAAAGCAAATACCTTAGTAACAACAATGAACAGAATAGATGTGGCAAAAAAATTGAATTTTGATAGCTCACAGTGAATACAGTGAATGAAGATGTTCACGTAACTAGAGAAGTAATATTTATGGGGACAAAGATGGTTCAACATAAGGATCCTTGGTACTTCACGTATATAGAAAGCCTCCACATTATAACTAAAATAGTATTATAAATGTGAAAAAATAAAATTTCTCTGTAAGGAAAGCTGAATCTGTAGCATACTGTTAGGCTTTAATAAAAATTGATGAGAATGATAAGTAACAATAATGATCCAATGAAACCATGTGACTTTAATTTTTATTAAGAAGACTAATGGCATTTAGGCAAAAAAGGGATAAAGTACAGCCTACTCTTATGTTTTTTCACATCTTAACATTTCTAAGGCAAAGAAAGTGTGATCTGATAGTGATCTAGCTAAGATGTCCTTCACATATCAAGGCAGTTAAAAAAGAAGAATTCTAGAAATCTAGTAGCCATACCATTTTTGAAAGAAAAATAATACTACTTGAAAATGAAATCCATTATACCAAAAGGTGAAAGAAGAAGCTACACTGTGACTAGTATAGTACTGAATGCTGGGAGACATTATGAAGTTATGGTTCAGAGGGAAAGAAGTATAAACTGAAATTTTATGCCAGCAAAGTTTCTCTGAGTATGCAGAAAAGAAACACTTGTTTATCAAATCTGCAAGAAATCAAGGAGTACTAAGCAGATAAAATCTCTTCACACACAGAGAAATTGATAGTGAAATTTAGACACCCAGATAGTAAAGAGAATTAAAGAACATAGGACTGTATAAACTTTAGGAAGAAGATGGGTGTAAGCCTTGAATTCATTTAAATATAGACCTAACATCAAACAACTGGAAATTACGGCTGCACAATAAAATGCAGACATTATAAACTGACATGGTAAAAAAGAATAATAAAACATTCAAGAGGAAGAAGGAGGCATCCTTTTCTTATCCTTAGTATCTGGAAATTAGTAATGACCAACTGGAAGCTTGTGGTTGTGAAACAACATGAAGATATAAAGGAGTCCACTTGAAAAATGAAAACCTTTCTTTCTTCTTCCTTTTTTTAGAATATTGAACGTTTTGGAAGTCATAGCTCCCTTCAAGCACTTTAACAAGCTTAGAGAGTTTGTTCAGATGAAGCTGCCTCCAGGCTTTCCTGTCAAACTAGGTGAGAGAAAAGTTGCTTGTGATTTTTGTATCTGTTAGAAATATGGAATTGTTTACTAAGATGTAATAAGAAATATCCTTTGAAGGAAAATGCTTTGATAAAAATTTCATAAGTTTTTCTGTAATTATGTGCTTTGACCTTCATCTTCTGTCAAATATATAAAATGCCTTGTGAGAGTTCTAATTCTACTTGATTTAAACTAAATGTCCTGGGTATGCAAATACCTCACACAAGTGGATGTGAAAGAGAACTTAATGGTGCACTGTGATGTCTTTAATGTGAAATTTGGAGACTGGATTTTAGCCTAAATTTTTAGCAGACCAAGTTTCTAAACACTGAGAATGTTTCTGGAGTCAACACACAACAGTCGCTATTTATAAAATGATACTCATCCACTATTTTCAAATGTTTACTTAGTTTAAGCAATGATCTTTAGAAACAGTAAACTCTCATTTTGTACATACATTTCTTCTTAACTGTATCAGAAAACAGGGATTAAGAGTGTTAGGAAGGTACTTGAGGAGTTTATGCTTATATTTAGCATTCATTAAAGCTTCAGGAAAGCCTTCAATACGATTCCTCAATCCAGCTGTCAGATATCTAACCACTACTTGCAATGTGACAGAGGCTTTTCTAGGGAAGAGAGACAGTAAAAGTCCCTTCCCTTCTGGTATTTACATTCTAGTGGGGGAGAAAAATAAACATATAGTAAGTATAATATATATAATTTCTTAGATATACGTATTTTATTTTGCTTCATTCAATATTAACCACATCTCAGAATAAGGCAAAAATGCTTTATTCTCAGAAATAATTCTTTTATTGCTAAAACTTAAACCTGACCTCCTCTTATCAAACTTGGAAAACAAGTTAATTCTGTGGATTAAAATAGATTTTAAAGCATGTTTGTAGAACGTCACTGTAGATTCCCTTAAGAAAGCACTGGGAACCCAACAAGGAAATGGTTAGAAATCTCAAGTAATCAAGAGCTGTGTGTTTGAGCTCTGGGCAGGGATTGTTATGTGAGCATATCTGCAGAAGCTTAAAGTCCCACTGTCATTTTCTATGGCTAGAAAGTGGTTCAAACATTGGACTCCTTTCTAGGCACTCTAGGAGACACAGTGACAAACTGAAATAGAGGGCAGCAAAAGAACATATGAGAATCCCAAAGTTTTCACACCCCACATTCAATATAGATATTTATGCAAAAGAAATAGTTGGATCATATGGAAAGGAAAAAAGCCTACAGTATTTCTTTGAGGCATTTCTCTGACATAGCCCCACATTCTTAACAAGGGAAATTGAAAATCTTTTGTTTGTATACTTATAGGTGTGAGGAATTTGCTTACCTATCTTTTTCATATCTCTTTTTTTTCTTTTAAACTAATCTTGTAGAACTCCACTCTTAGGTCAGTTAAATCTTCTACCATTCCTGTTTTAGTGTTCAGACCAAAAAATGCAATTAAGAGGAATATTATAAAAATTTAGAAATTTTCCTTTTGATAACTGCATGTTCTTAAAATCAGCGAGAGCTTTAAATGTGGATTATGAATGATCTGTTATCTGATTTGCTGCTGCTTCCATCTTGAACTTCTTTTACCCATTCCCATCTCTTCCAATACTTCCTCCCGTAATCTAAGTAGGTGATTTTTGCTCTCCTTAGTTACAAAAGGAAAAACAAAAAAGACTATCAGAAAGGAGGCCTCCCTCATTTCTTCCCATCCCCCATACAGATGTCTGTGTCTCAAGCTTTATCCTTTTATCATCTTTCCTGTCTCAAGGGAAATAATGTCCCTCTTCGTAGCCTAAATGGCCTCTGCATGTGCCCTATGGATCTGTTCTCCTCCCAGCTCTTTAAAAAAATCTTTTTTTACCAGTCTCCCAATATTTCTCTCTTATCTGTCAACTCCCTTTTCTGTTGGCTGTTTTCACTTAGCTTTAGGCTTTGTACAAGTGTTTCTCCTTTCAAAATTCAACCAACCAAATAAAATGATCCTTTTAATTTCACCCTACCCAGCAGTTGCCTTTAATCTTAGCTTTTCATAGCCAAGCTCCTTTGAAGTCAACTTCTATCTCTCTATTTGCATTTTCTATTTACAATTATATAGGTAACCCTGGAATAACATGGCACTCCTGTAACACAGTTTGAGAATTAGAGAAATTCCCAAACAACACAGAACATAATAAGAGCTTTTAAGAGCAAAAGATATCTCATTTGAAGTTAACAAAATTTATAAAGATCTCTCAGCTAAAAGCAATCTAAAATAACAAATTTTTTGCAAAAAGTACAGGATAGCAGTCAAGATAATGCTGAAGAAAGTTCAGCAGATGACGATATCTTATCCAAAAGAAAATGCCTTTGGTTAATGGTGCTTAGTAGTGGTGACAAAGAAAAACATTATTTAATGTATATTAATGTGTTATACTTTTGACCTTTGGTGAAAATTGCTTTAATAAAGATATTCCTCTTAATTATAAAAATATAGTATGTTTAAAAAAAATTTTGGAACCTAACCCCCATTTTTGTCCTAGTTCTTTGTTTTGTATAACATGGACTTGCATAACACGGCATTTTTAGGAACCTAACAATGTTATATGGGGGTTACCTGTATTATAAAGGGGGGGAAGTAGAGGGGTGTTTCTGCTTTATTTGAACTTATAAAGTGGTGATGCCCAGGAGACCATAAGTTAGTTATATGTAATGTGTACCTAGGGAAACCAATGAAGAAGCTAAATAAGAAGACATACTTAAAAACACTGTAGATAAATAAAAATGAAATTCTAGAAAATAGGTAATCTACAGGAAGGCAAGTAAGCAACATAGAGAATAAGCAAAACCAAAATTTGGTATATGGAAATATGTAAATATTTTCATGAAATGTAAATAGCCTAAAGAGACTGTTTAAAAGAGATTGACAACATGGATTAAAAAATACAGCCTAACTATATGCTATCTGTAAGAAACTCTTCAAATATAATGATATAGGCAAGCAGAATGTAAAAGGATGGAAAAACATGTATGAAAGGATAACAGGAGCAGCTATATTAATACTAGCTAGAGAAGATTTCAAAGCAAAGAAAATTACCAGAGACAGAGAATGACATTATTTAGTGATAAAATGGTCCATTCACAAAGAAGGAAAGCAATTCTAAATTCATATACACCAAACAAGAGCTGTAGGATATAGATAGGTGAAGCAAAAAATGAAAGGAAAAGAAGAAAAAAACTGCTTAATCTTGCTACAATGTATCTAAAATACCATCATTTAACATGTAATAATTATGTAAGCTATTGGCCAATTTTAAATTTTTTGTATTAGCTCTTCAAAATCCAGTATGTACTTTAAATATGTGTAAAAATATGTACGGGTGTCAATGTATTTTTGCATGTGTTTGGTAATATTGCAATTCATATTACCTAAAAGTAATTCTTTAAACAAATGAATTAAAGTAGGCATTTTGAAATAATGAAAAGAAAGCTTTGTATTAATATGATTTGAGAAGCCGACAGAAGGCAGTACTTAAATGGTGAATTGTCTGGATGTGAAAGGGGAAAGAAAAAGATAAACATTGGTGATTACAGAATAGACAGGGGGATGTTAAGAAGAATAAAGAACAAAGGAAATAGAGAAGCCAAAGAACTTGTATGCATGACTCATGGACATGAAGTAAGGGGGGCATTGCTGGAGGGAATGGGGTACTGGGTCGAGGTGGGTAAAGGGAGGAAAATTGGGACAACTGTAATAGAAAAATAAATCTATTTTAAAAAAAGAAAGGAAAAATTGAAGAGTTATAAATGAAGACTGTAGTACCCTTTTCTAAATAGTTGATACCAACAATTAGACATAAAATCACCGATGTTATAGAACAGCTGTGCAACACCATAAACCAAAAACACCTAATTGGCATGTATAGAACAGGCTACCCAATGTCTGCAGAATACACATTCTTTTCAAGTGTCTGCGGAAACATAAGCCAAGATAGGCTCTATCCATTAGGCAAACCTCAGTCATTGTAAAAGAGTGGAAAATCATTCACAATAGAATCAAACTAGGTATTAATAATAGAAAAATAACAGGAGAATCTCCAAACACTTGGAAACTAAAGCATATTCTTCTAAGTAATTTGTAAGTCTAAAGTAAAGTAAAGTGAAATAAAGGAATATATTGAACTCAATGAAATTGAAATTGCAACATATCAAAATTTGTGGAAGATAGCTAACAGTGCTGAGGGGGAAAGAAAAAATAGTCCCTGGCCAGTGTGACTCAGTTGGTTGGAGTGTTGTTCTATGTACATAAAGGTCCAGGTTCGATTTCTGGTCACAGCCCACACCTGGGTTGCTGGTTTGGTCCCGTTAACTGGTGGATGTTTCCCTCTCACATCCATGTTTTTTCTCTCTCTTTTTCTCTTTTTCCCCTCCTCTCTCCAAAATCAGTTTTTAAAAATATCCTTGGGCAAGGATTTTAAAAAAGTGTCAAAAAAATTTAAGCTCCTACCTCAAAAACTGAGAAAAAGAAGACCATTATAAACCCAAATCAAGCAGAAGGAAGGAAATAATAAAGCGTAGAAATAACTGAAAGAGAAAACAAAACAAATTGAGAGAGTCTATGAAGCAAAAAGCAGAATCTTTGAAAACATCAATAAAATCAACAAATGATTAGCAAGATGATACAAGAGAAAACACAAAATACCAATCTAAGGAGTAAAACAGGATTATTACTGCAAATGTTGCAGATGTTTGCTAAATATTACACAAACTGATGGAAGAAATCAAAGATCTAAACAAATGGAGGATTTACCATGCTCATCGATTGGAAGACTCGACATAGGAAAGATGTTAATCCTCACCAAATTGCTACACAGTTTAACACAATTCTTATCATAATTCCAGCAATGTTTTATGTAGATATAGACAAGATTGTTTTTAAAATGACATGTGAAGGCAAAGAAACTAGAATATATTATTAGTTTTGTAGGGCTGCCGTTAACAGAATACCACAAACTGAGTAGCTTAAACAACAGAAATTTATTGTCTCACAGTTCTGGAGATTAGGAGTCACCAGGGTTGGTTCCGTCTAAGGGCTGTGAGAGACCGTCCATGCCTCTGCCCTGGCTATGGAGACTCCCTTGCTTACAGAACATCACTTCAGTCTCCATCTTCACACAGTGTTCTCCCTGTGAACATGTGTCTCCAGTTTGTTTAAAGCTACTAGCCATAGAGGGTTGGGGACCTTCTCATGACTCTTGCGAAGGCCCTGTCTCCAATACTCGCGTATTAAGGTACCGCGGTTTAGGACCGGACATACATGTTTTGAAGCAGAAACAATGTTTTGAACCTATAACAATAAAAACAACCTTGAAAAAGAAGGCTAAAAAGTATGAGTAATCAGTCTACTCAACTTCAGTATTTACTAAGGAGCTGCAGTAATCAAGACTGTGGTATTGGCCAAGTGATAAACATAACAAAACATTCCAGAAATAGACCCTAATAAATACGCCCAGCTGATTTTGATAAAGGTAGATAATGAAAGATAGCCTTTCCAACTAATGATGCTGGAGCAGTAGAACATCCAAAATGCTTAGGACATTCTAAGTCCTACAGTTTATACAAAAATTAACTGAAAATGGATCATGGACCTAAATTTAAATGTAGAATATACTACTGTAAAACATTTAAAATACAAACATTGAGGAAATTCTTCAGGAGCTAGGTTTAAGCGAAGAGTTCTTAGACTCCATTCACACCACAATTATGACTCATAAAAAGAAAAATCAATGAATGAACTTCATAAAAAATAAAACCTCTTTGCTCTGTGAAAGACCCAGTTAAGATGAAGGAAACACAAGAAGCTTTATAACTTATCAGGAGTAAGACAAGCTGATTAGAAAAGGACAAAAGACTTGAGACATTTCCCCTGATAATGGTTAAGTAGAAAATAAGAACATGAAAATGTTTGTATCATTAGCTATTAGAGAAATCAAGTTAAAACCCCCCACAGTGAGATGCGACTACACACACACCTAAAAGAATGGCTACAATGGAAACATGTGACAGCAACAAATGTTTGTGCAAATGTGGAGGTCAGCACTCCACACTGCTGGTGGGAATAGTATAGCCGTGCAGTTCCTTATAAAAACCAGACGCCCATTTGCTTCCTAGACAATGATCCCAGAAAAACAGAACCATGTTCGCATGACACCTATACACAAATGTCCATTCCTAGCAACATTATTTGTAACAGCTCCAAACTAGAAACAGCCAGCTGCTAGTTGCAGATTCTCTTTACTCTTCCACTTTACTGTGTTTATCACCGACAGTCGTATTGTTATGTTAAATGTAGCAGATGCTTTCCTGTTCATTCTTTTTAAATCTGAGATTTGCCTATTTTTGTGAATTCCTTGCCCCAGTAAATGATAGTTTTACTTCAGATTTCCGCTGACTGCTTTGATAAGAGTTCTCTCTTGATTTTCTTCTTGGGTCTCTGGCGGCTCCCCTTTTACTCTTGTTATGGACCTTTTTTTTTTTTTTAAGATTTTATTTATTATTTCCAGAGAGAGGGGATGGGAGAGAGGCAGAGAGGGAAAGAAACATCAATGTATGGTTGCCTTTCACCTGCCTGCAGTCATAGACCTGGCTGGAGACCTGGCTTGCAACCTGGTTATGTGCCCTGGCTGGGGAATCGAACCAGCGACCTTTGGGTTCGCAGGCCGGTGCCTTATCCACTGTGCTACCAGCCAGGGCTTGTTATAGAACATTTTATCTGCTAAAACTTATGCCAAAACATGTTACTATTTTGCTCACACCGTCCATTGGCTTTCCATTTCATCCCTCGAGAAAGCAAATACGTTTCCTAGACCGCAGCCCCACTTTACTTGGTGCCTTTTCCCCTTCTGACCTCACCTGCTGCTCACCTTCCCCTGACTCACTTGGCTGCAGCCACACGGGTCTCTTAGTTGTTCCCAGAACAAACCACTTTCATTTTAGGGCTTTTGTGCTTATTCCAGGAACTTCCTTCCTGTAAGCAACTGAGGTTTGTTCTTTATCTTTGCTCTTGGCTGAAAGGCCATTTAAAAAAAAAAAGATTTTATTTATTATTTTTGGAGGGAGGGAAAAGCAGAGAGGCAGAGAGGGAGAGAAACATCAGTGCATGGTTGCCCTTCACCTGCCTCCAGCTATGGGACCTGGCTGGAGACCTGGCCTGCAACCTGGTTATGTGCCCTGGCTGGGAATAGAACCAGCGACCTTTGGGTTTGCAGGCTGGGCACCTTATCCACTGAGCCACCAGCCAGGGCTACCCCACTGGTTTTTACAGCCAAAAGTTATATGGCTTTATCTTCCTGGTGCTGAAACCCTGGTCTGTGCCGTTTGGCCTGGGGCTAGGATCACTTACTCCCAAGATAACCCTCCTGATATCTATGACAACACATGAAGGTAGGGCCACCTGTTCTGCTGCTGCCTCTCTCTGTACGGCACCATCCCATGTCCTCTCTGCCCTGACTCCTCATCTCTTTCCCTCCTATCCATCTGGATGAATTTGGCTTCTTTAAATCCTTGGTTGTAGAACTTCAATATACAGTTCACTTCCTGGCAGTTCTGGGTGTTCGTTTTGAGGTTAGTTGTAATTATTCTGTGGTTGCGTGAGTAGAGGAAGTGCACCTACTGACACCTCCATCTACACCAGAAACCTCACCCATTTTTTTAAAATGTGTTTAAAGAGTGATTCTGTAATGAAACAACAGAAATAGAAGCGAAAAAACAAATCCCATTTACCATAGCAACAAGAAAAATAAAGTACCTAGGAATCAACTTAACTAAGGAGGTAAAAGACCTGTACTCAGAAAACTACAGAACAATGAAGAAAGAAATCAAGGAAGACACAAATAAATGGAAGCATATACTATGTTCGTGGATGGGAAGAATTCACATCATTAAAATGTCCATACTACCCAAAGCAATCTACATATTCAATGCAATCCCAATTAAAATACCAATGACAGACTTCACAGAAATAGAAAAAATACTTCAAAAATTTATATGGAGCCAAAAATGCCCACGAATAGCCACCACAATCTTGAGAAAGAAGAACAAGGTAGGAGGAATCACAATCCCGGACTTCAAACA
>PVIW01000724.1:0-170364 GCA_004026585.1 Noctilio leporinus
ACTTTGGTACATTTACACAATGGAATTCTATATAGCAGAAAGAAAGAAGGAACTTGTACCCTTTGCAACAATATGGATGGAACTGGAGAGTATTATGCTTAGTGAAATAAGCCAGTCAGTGAAGGACAAATATCATATGATCTCACCCATTACGGGACAATAATGAGCAAAACTAACAACAAGCAAAACAGAACCAAGTGTATGAATACAAGGAATAGGCCTTCAGTGGTCAGGGGAACGGGGTAGGGAGGAGGGGGAGGTAGAGGCAAAGAAGGGGAGCAGCTTAGACAAGAACCTAGTATAAAGGAACCATGGACATGGACAACAGGGGGGATTGACTTTGGGGGGAATGGGTGGGTGGGGAGGGGAACAGAAGGGAGCAAAAAGGGGATGGATGTAATACAACAACAATAAAATAAAATAAAATAAAATAATCTAAAAAAAAGTGCTAAATAAACAAACATTTTTTAAAACATAAAGAATAAAGATTAAAGCCATCATTGAATGAATAAAAAATAACTGAAATGATTAAAATATTTTTTACAAGTTATATGATACAGAACAGCATAAATCCAACTCATAACTTCCTGATGTACTTGAGAAAAAATAATACAATTAGTGAAAGTATTACCTGTACTAAAAATAAGGGCTATTAATTCTGAGTCAGGGGCCAAAATTTCACTAGAATTGACAACTGGATATTCTTATTTACTATGATTACCTGTAGTTCCAAACATTTGAAGTTAGAACTCATGTTAGAATCCCACTGCCCACGGTTCCTATTTGTGGTTAATTCTACCATCATTCTCCTGGTTCCAGAAATCTAAAATTTTACTGTAAGCATTAACTGTTTTTTCCCCTTTATTGCCTATGTCCTTTTGTCAGATAAAACCTACTAGATTAATACTATTTATAAAGTCTCTTCCATAATTTTTATTTACTCTACCGATAAACAGGCTAATCTCCGTTTAGTTCTTGCCTGACTATGACCTAGCTTGCTGGCTTGTTTAGTTGAAGGCAGATTCAGTCAGAATAAACAGTGTGAAATATGATATACACAATGCCTTCTGTTTATAGTTTGCCTAGGCTTCTTACTGCTGAGATTAAAACAACAACAACAAAATAAACAAAAAAGCATTATACCCCTTGAGTTTTAAGGCTATCCATGATTTGTCTCTGACTGACACTTCTGACACAATTTCCTCTCCTGACTGCACTGAAATGGTATGCCCACCCAGTATCCCTCTCTTCTCCAGTAACTCACTTTATTCTTTCTTAACATCCAATCTCAGCGTGCCTGCTTCCTCCTCTACATGCGTACATCATTTAGGAGGCAGACCCCTATCAAGAGAACACACTATCCAAAGTCCACTCTTCTTCAGCTCCAGTAGCCAGTGGTCAGGGTATTGCAGTAACTGACTGACAGCTGTAACTCATTAGATCATCCACTTATTCTGATCATTGCAAAGCCTGGTTTATGTGCTGAAAATGGAGTTGTGAATGGAAGAGATAGTGTTCTATTCTCATGGAGCTTGTTAACAATTAAAAAAATAGAAGAATATTATTTTAAATTGTATTAACCAAGCTCTATGTATAAAAACAACAAAACATGTAACGGGGGGAAAGGTGAACATTTAAACTTAAACCCGAGGAGTCAGGCCATGCACATGATGAGGCCAAGACATTCAAGACTGAAACTCATGGCCCCACTAGAGGGGAGGAGATCAATCCTAGGATTCTCATTATAATTTGAAGGCAGAGTTGACTGGGTTTTCAAGTGGACAGGATTAAAGTCAAGGGTAAAAAATAAAGAGAAGTTTCCAAGATAATTTTGAGGGGTTTGTTTTTTTCCCCCTTGAGGAAGAGTTAGTAGAATAAAAACCCAATTATGCCCTGACTGGTAGCACAGTGGATAAGGTGCCAGCCTGCAAACCCAAAGGCCACTGGTTCAATTCCCCAGCCAGGGCACATAACCAGGTTGCAAGCCAGGTCTCCAGCCAGGTCTGTGGCTGGAGGCAGGTGAAAAGCAACCATACAATGATGTCTTTCTACCTCTCTCCCTTCCCCTCTGTCTGGAAATAATAACTAAAATCTTAAAAACAAACAAACAAACAAACAAACAAAAAACCCAATTAAAAGATGTGAAAAAGACTGGAAAAGAGGCAGTTATGTTGGGAAAAACGACAATTTCTGTTTAGAAACTGTCTGTTTAAATATTTCAGCCCTGGCTGGTACACAGTGGATAAGGCGCCAGCCTGTGAACCCCAGGGTTGCTGGTTGGATTCCCCAGCCAGGCCACACAGCCAGGTTTCGGGCCAGGTCTCCAGCCAGGTCCATAGCTGGAGGCAGGTGAAAGGCAACCATACATTGTTGATGTCTCTCTCCCTCTCTGCCTCTCTCCCTTCTCCTCCCTCTAAAAATAAAATTAAATATTTAAATATTTCTATTATACGTCTATCCAAAGTGGATTGAGCATTAAGGTGGTTGTATAAGTAGAGGTCAAGGCAGAGGTCTTGGCTGGACCTAAGACCTTCTGAGTCAGCACATTGATGATATCAACTAAGGGCAGCAAAGATCCTCCCAACATTCCAGCGGTTAGAGGAAGAACCAGGAAGGGAGACTGAGAAAGAGAACCCAGGGAAGTGGATGAGTATAAAAAGTGCTGTATTGGAAGCAACGGCAAGCTTTCCCAAGAAGAGAAGTATGGCATTGTTCAATGCTGCTACATCAAGAGGCAGCATTTAAGATGATGACTAATATAATATTAAAGGCTAGAAGTCCCTTGAGTAGCTTTCTGACACCCCCTTCAATGCCCCATCTATACAGCAGTTTTCACAGAGCAGGCATTCAATCAACAGTCATTAGCGGTTCCCTTTGTCACTGCCACATCACGTTGTAACATAAAAATTTACAGCGACAAGTTTCCCAGTAAAAGTATAGCCTTGGCTTATGTCAGGAGTAAATTGGTACTACATCCAATACTTGCTCTCAAAGTTCTTCAATTCGTATAAATCCCTCAGGTTTGATGTCCACCTTCAAGACTGAAGTGACTGTGGGTAAGTGGCTGTAAATATTCATTTGTGTTCCATCTTTTATTCATGTTCACTGTGGTCACATTTACAGTTTGAGGAGTCCATTATTTTGCAATGCCTCCCAAGAGGAGAAAAAGTTATTGAATAAACCAGTGTATGTATTAAGTGCCAAAGAGTAGCCCATGTGAACTTCTTTTTTCTTTCGGATTTCAGGTCCAAAACCAATCTACTATTTCTAGAGAGAAACAAGGTAAAAATTGTGCTTTTCGCATTCCCAATCATTTCCACCTGAAAATAATATGTTATCTGCTGCTCACAACAGCCCCATGGAGACAGAAGACAGTAGGTAGCCCTGGTAAGATCTATTCCCCTAAAAGACGTGGACTCTTTCTAGTTTCCTGCTCTTATTTCCCAGTATTTCAATAGAATCGTGGTTTACAAGTCGACCTGAGGAATGAAGCAAACTTTTCCCCACCTGATTCCTCACAGGCCCAATGACCTTTATGCATGACAGCGAATTTCTGTTGAATGAAGGATGGAGGGAAAGAGGCAAACATTAAGATATTTTGTCCTACTTTTTTGTGACTTGTTAAAAATCATCACGGGGCCTATTTGTCACACTGGAGCTTCGTCTTTTTTCCCCATAGCAGATGACAGGCTCTGTGAAAAAAAGTGCAAGTGAAGATAAATTGGCAGCAGTATCATTTCTGCTCTGTCTCCTGGTCTTTCTAATTTTGCCTCAGATGAAATATATATACAATATCAAGTCCATTAAGTGAAAGAAACATCTATAGGGAGAAGGAGAGGAACCGGGCCCTTCCTCTGGTATAGAAACAGCTATTAAACAATATCTGTCTCTTTCACTTTCAATAGTCCAGTGATACCCGACGTCTGTCTATCTGTAAAATGAAAATGTGTTTTCCTTTGGAAAACAGGAATGACAGATGGTCCAGAGAGGCAGAGGACTGAGAGGAAATGAAAGGGAGGGAATGGAGGCCGTTAGACTAAATAAATACTAACAGCCATAAACTGAACTGAGGGGGAAATCTGTATTCTGAAAGACATTTTCTAGATGAAATGTTTTAAGTGAAATGCAACAATGCACTCAAGAATATAGAGTAGAAAATAATATGGGCCTGAACATAAAATGATGACAAAGGATAATACCACATCATTTAGAGCCAAAGGACACCTTCGAGCTCCACCAAGTCATCTGGTAGGGGTGCGGTGTATGTACAGGTTCTTTGGTGCAGAGTCACTAAGTCAAGTCACTAAGTCAAGAGCACTTCTTGGGTGCTCTGGAACTAAGAACTTTCCCTAAGTGTCTCATCCTGGCATTGGCTGCCTCTTCCTTATTTTGGACTAAAGTAACTTTCCTTCATTGGTCCCAATTTAACTGGCTTGAACTACTCAAGATTAAATTACATTTTTATTTCACATTTTCGGTAGGAAATGTCTTGCCCAAGTTTGATTATCTCTTGGTCAAGTAGTCTTGTATCTTTTTGCTTTGGTTTTGTTTTTATTTAAATCTATTATTAGTCTTTAGACCTGTGTTGTATTTCTCGGGCTTCATAGTTATTGGAATTGAAAATATATGCCAATATCAATAATTTAGTTTTACTTCTGTAGCAGCAACTTGTTCAAGATAGTATTTGTTTTAAACAGGCATTGTTGATCTGTATTGAACTTATGTTTAAGCAAACTGCCACATTTTTGTTTTATTTACTTTTGTTCTCTTATGAACCACACTGTTCAGTTGGTCTTCTTTGCCATTACCTGTACTTGAGCAGCTGTGTTATTAAAACTAAGTGAGTGTTGAACTGTTGACTTTGGTCATGGCCAGTGAAATAGAAGTGACATTTTTCATTTCTATGCAGCAACACTTAAGAGCTCAAATGTGATCCTTTCCCCACCCTGACTCCATAGCTATTATATTATTACATGTCCTATAATATTGCAGTTAAGTTCAAGGCAACTTTGAATGAAGAGTCCAAACATATAGGACACCTGCCCTGCAGTCTTTAAGGGAAAAAAATTGCTCTAACTGCCTAACTTATCCTGGGCTGACAGAATCAAATAAATTATAACTATTACAAGAATTTCTTTCATATTTGGAATGAGCCAGGTGTGATTTACAAACTCAGAGCAAAACAATGATTCTCTTGCTACCATGTCCAGCTAGGACACATTTATTAATATTTAATCCACACATACATTCTCCAGTGTGTAAGTTCATTCAAGGACCATTCATTATCCATGGGAAGATGACAGTCTGGTATACAAAAGTGTAAGAGATTCAAATTTTCAAAGGTATTTGTGAACCAAGAAGAGATTAAAATAATCTAGAAGAAACTATGTTAGGCAAAGATTTTATATCTGGATTCTAGGAGAGGATGTGAAATGTATACAACATATCAAAAGGATAGATCACGCTAAGTAAAATGTAAAATTTCTATGAAGGGGAGATATGAAAAAAAACAAAAAAACAACCCAAGGTTTTTTTGTTTTTTGTTTTTTTTTTCTAATTCAGCCAGAAGGACTTGGAATCAAAATTACAAAAGCACCTCTTCATACACCAATTACCTTAATTAAAAACTACAGGTAGCAAGGGGCAGGCAATGGAAAATAGCTAATTTCTAAATGATGAATATGCAATAATTTTGCATTCTGTTTACTTATTTGCTGCAGTATCAGAAATAAAATAAAGTGCCTTTATTATTTACGCTTTTCATAGGTTCCCCAATCTTATTATTTCCCACATGATATCAAATTGCTGAATTATAAATAATTTTAGCTTCTAGAAAGTAATCATCAAGTCTATGAAGGAATGTTTTGTAATTAACCAGCAGTTAACAAATTTGAAGAGGAAATGTGATATTCTTCTTCCTTTATGGTTGGTTCCCAGAAATGAAATACCAATAGGAATATAGTTAATAACATATTTCCAATTTTAAAAAGTAATTCAGACTTCAGCAAGTAATTGACAGAATTTTGAGAACCATATGCTACCACTTAATTGTGTTAGGAAATAATATTATCTTGTTTAATTTTTTTCTGTTCCTAATGAAGTACCATATACTCCCACTCAGATACACATTTTTTCCTGATTATATTTCTTTCTTTGTAATTATTCATGAAATACAGTATTCTTTGGCTGTTTTTATTTACTGTCTGTAGTATTTTATATTTAATAAATGTTTTCTTGAAGCCATAATAGGAAAGAACATAAAATTTAGAGACAGATGAGTCTGTTTATCTCTCTTCTGTTTTATTACATTTTAGCTATGCAACCCCAAGCAAGTGGAATGAGTGTAAGCATACGTGTGTGTGTGCGCGCACGCGTGTATATAAAAACATACATGTACCCTTGTAGGAAGAGATGCACCTGGCTGAGGGAAGGCACCCCTGAGGGCTGAATCAGACCAGCCCTGAACCCCCGGACACCCCGGGAATCTCAATGGCTCAGGCCTCTCTCCCTGGAAAGCGTAAGAATTGGTTCCTCATCTTTGGACTTTGAGAGCTCACCCCAGGGAACTCAGCAAATTCGGCTTGCCCTTGAGGAGACCAAGGCTCCCAAGTGCGGTGGCTCAATGGCCACCCATGGAGCCTCAGATGGGCACCCTTGGGAGTGTGGCAAGTGAGACTCTATGGACATATTGTCCTGGGAGCCAGGCAGTTCCTCCAAACCCAGAAAGAGTGAGAGCCCAGCTGTCACAGAGCCGGCTGTTCCTCCAGAAGGAAGCTGCCCTCAGGAAGATGCCCCTGGGCCTGAAGAGGCCTCTGAAGGGGCTTAGGCCTCTGCAGGACTCAGTCCAGACCTGCGTGTGGAAGCGGAGCAGGTCAGCCCCACCTCATGACCTCAGTGCATCCTAATTAATTCCTTAAAGTCCTTAAGCTAAATACAGACAGTCACGCTGGGAGCTGAGACTTCAACGTATGAATTTGTAGGGGCCACAAACAGTCCACAACAGCAAATTAATTTTTAAAAGTCGAAGCTAACTGTCTTCACTTATACAATGGTACACTAAAACAGACATCACGGAAGTACTGAGCATCAAATAAATTGAAGAAGAGAAGATAATAATAGTACCTATTCATTTTTATAATTTAGATTTATTGCAAAGATTTCCTATGGTAAAATCAGCTTAGTGATTTACTTTAAAATACATTATTTTTGTTTTATTTTAGAGTTTCTACGGTTAGATATTTTTTCCTCCTTTCAGAGTTTGGATCTGAACATTAGATGGCATTTTATGAAAATTAACTTTTACATGTAGCAATTCACTAATTAAGGCATTTGGGTGTGTAACATGAAGTAAAAACATTTCTAAGTGGCTAATTTTATGGAATTATTTTTTGACTGTTATTATGAAAGGGTAACAAAAATACATTTAAAACGATTATAACTAACTGTGGGAAAAGGTGAAAAAACAGGGGGAGAAAGCAGGTTTGTTTGGAAAAATACCTTATTAATTTTGACTTCAGAACCAGATGAATATTTTACCCATGTTAAAAATCAAACCATAATACAATCCCTAAACAATAAGGCAGGAGGGGGAGGGTAATCCAAATACGGCTGACATTATAACAATACCTGCAAATCAGAGAGAAAATAAATACTTTAAAATAGTTTAAGAATTTTGGCTGTTATTTGCAAGCATTATAGGTATGCTGTAGAAAAAGTAAACAATTTTATCAATGTTGTTATGAGCCCAGATTTTTATCAGAAACAAAAGGTAATTATAAAATAAAAATTTAAGTAAAATACTACATTTGAAATACCAGAATAAATAAAGGCATAATATTTCTCTTTAAAATAACAGGTTGAACTAAGAAAACCTAGAAGCAAACAGGTGAGTCTATGCAATCTTGTGCTACAGAGCAAGGAAAGTCCAATGAGTTCATAGCAAAACTCAAAGATAAATTGATAGAGCATCCTACAGACAATTTAAACAACATAAAGAAATAATGACTATGATGAATTAAAGTTAATTATATACAATTCATAAAATAATTATACTAAGAAAATAAATGTCTTTGGATACCATTGAAGTTGATAGAGCACCAACTTATCACAGTGAAATATTTATTCTACCACTTTCTTATGTTTAGATGCAAAGTACCCGATCATTGATATGATGTTTTCTTTTCACAAAATCCAGGAAATAAAAACAGAGGGAAGACTTTATTAGAACATTGTTATTTGAAAATGAGTGGGTGCAGGACCTTTTATCTTAAAGAGGAGATGCTAAAAGATCACACAGTCATCCATGAGAACTTCTTGCCTCAATATATTAGATTTATAGCTAACTATTTATTTGTGGAAATACTGAAAAGAGAGAAGCAAAATAATTCCATGAGGCAACATCAGTATATTTTGAAGAATCTCTGATATGATCTGGGTGATTTAAATATGAGCTGGGTATTAGATAATATTAAGGAATTGTTATTAATATTCAAGAGTCCATAACCACCTGGTAATTATGTCAAGAAAAAGTTTGACTCATACATGGTGACTTGGATTTGCTTTTTAAAAAACTAACTAAATAAATGTATACATACATAAAAAGGTGATGGGAAGTGTGAAGAATTAATGACCAAGATGAGAATAGTTGAACCAAGGCAATTATAAATAGGAGTTTGTCATATAATTCTCTTTATGTATGAAAATTTCCTTAACAAAAAGTTAAATAAATAAAAAGTCACAGAAAGCCAAGATCATGTGGAAGCTGAATTTATAATAATAAGTCAGGTGTAAGAAATCAGTCAGTAGAGAAAACGAGCTTAAGCAGAGAAATGAAGAAACTGGTTAATTTTTAAAAATTTCTTGTTCCAGTCCTAAAAACATTACAATTAATCCTTTTGCAATTTTCCAACTAAACAAGCCTAATTAAAGTACAATTTCAAAATAACTAAAGAGGGCTTTGAACTGATGTCACTAATTAATTAAAGATTAAAATGAACCTTTATTTATTGGGTTGGCCAAAAAGTCCATCATGTTTTTTCTGTATGATAGCCCCAGTAGTGCTTAGTTGTCTTTAACTTCATTTAAAGTAATTTTGTTGGACTGTATTGTGACAACTGTCATAACAACATGTATTTTAAAAGAACATAAAAATCGGTGCATTTTTGTGCAGCCATTTTAATATAGAAGATGGACGAAGATACACAACATTTTTGGTTTACTATGCTGTATTATTTCAAGAAAGGTAAAAATGCAATTGAAATGCAAAAAAAAAAAAAATTTGTGCAGTGTATGAAGAAGGTACTGTGACCAATTGAATGTGTCAAATGTGGTTTGTGAAGTGTCTTGGTACTACTAACATCTTGGCCAAATAATTCTCTTCTGTGGGGCATCTTCTGCATTGGAAGATGTTTAGCAGCACGCCTGGCCTCCCTCCACTAGAAGCCAACAGCGGGAGATAGCTGACATACTCAAAATATCCAAGTCAATGAAGTTATTGGAGAAATGAACAATGTGCCTTTTCTTTTATGGAAAAAAATAATGAACTTTTTGGCCAACCCCATACTTACTGAATACTGTGAAAAATTAAAAAACATTATTGGATTTTCATATATATTCCCCTTTACATTACGACTTGTTTGTGTAACTCTAATACGGACAGTAAATCCTTTGTTCACGTGATGGCCTCGGTGGACCTATTCCTTAGTAGGGAGCCCAGCAAAGAGGCAGCTCAGGTAAGCAAGTTCAACAGAAAGGTCTCAACGCCTCTAACTAAAGCACCTTTGTTAAAAACAAGGTCTATTCCTGAGCCCAGACAACGCAGCCCACAGCTGCAAGTCTGCAGAATGCTGACTACTCCTGGTTCCAAGTACAGGGTTCTAGTGGGGGACAGCTCTACTATAATCCTACCCTGCATGGCCCTTTGTCTTGGGGAGGCTTCCTATGCTGGATCGAAAAGAAGTTGAGTGTTCTTCATATGATTGCAGCTTTTGTGCTCTGTGGACCTCTGCACATTTCTGTGTTGTTTTGGACCCAAAACCAACAAATGTAGGGTTGATTGGGAAATCCACAGCATCAGCTGTTCTAGGCAACAGGTAGAGACAATCACAGAGAAAGGTTGGCAAAATTGCCTTCTAGACTGTAAGGGAGGCTCAATAACAGTTTCTGAAGCTGGGACAGAAGATTGTAAATAAGAGACACTAAATAATAGACTCTCTGTGTGTGAGAGAGACCTTAAAAAATATTTAAGCAGTCAGAATTAAACATTCTGAAAACACTATCTTGGGGAAATGGCTGTTCCACATACCAATGTGAGAAATGTCCAAGGCAGCCTGTGACGCTAAAAGGCCTACAAAGATAGAGGTAGACATCCTTGCAGATTGGACCCACTGAACGTAGTTGCACTGAAAAAAAAAAAAAAAAAGAAGTGAGGATGACATCTGGTGTAGGACCTTGGAAGTCGCTCTTCTGTCCCAATAAGTGAAACGCAGAGCAGAACAAAAAATCAGCTCTTCCTGGATTCAACACATGGAGGGAGGACACGGAGAGCTGCTACCTGCAAGCCTGGAGATAGACAAGTAATGGAACCAGACTCACCCCAGGAGAGACCCCCACAAAGGGCTGCAGCAGCCAGGGCCCGGCAGGAACATGTTAGCCCTAGCAGGGGACTGTGCACGCAACTCAAGGATCTTCATGATAGTGTGAGATTAACATCAAGGACTCAAGCATATTCCCACAGTAAGAATCGGGAAAAAATTGCTTAGGAATTCCAGCAGGCTGAGGGAAATGGAGCCATCTTTAAACCCTCCACAGTGTCCAGTTCTCAACAAGTTGGCATCAGGAGAAGCTATTTAACCAGAGCTTAATTTGTAACCATCTCCAAATGGCTGTAGCCTGTCAGGTGAAAAAAGGAAAATGCCCCACTCTAGCCCATGCTGGTCACCTTGGCCCACCTAAGCGGGAACAAAGAAAACAAGAAACACTTGTGAAGTTCGCAGTCCAGGGGCATAGGCTCCCCCAAAATATTGCTTCCTTTGCCCTATGCTTTGCCACCCCATCAGTAAAGGCCTGCTGACAGCTGTTCCTTTTACCTGGTACCTCATGTCTGACAATCAAGCAAAAATGACAAGGCATACCAAAAGGCAAAACAAACAAAAACACCCACAGTTTGAAAAGCCAGAGCAAGAATCAGAACGAGACATGGCAGGCATGTAGGAATTATTGGGGCAGGAATTTAAACAACTATACTTAATATTTTAAGAGCTCTAATAGGTGAAACTGACAGCACACAAGAATACATGGGCAACATAAGCAGAGAGATGGAAAGCCTAAGAAAAACCCAACTAGAAATAAAAAACATTATAAGAGAAAAGAAGACTGTTTTTGATGAGCTTATTAGTATACTGGACATGGCTGAGGAAAGAATCTTCGAGCTAGACATACCAACAGAATCTTCAAAAACTGAAAAGCAAAAGAACAAAGAGTGAAAAATAGGAACAGAATATCTAAGAACTGTAGAACAACCATAAAAGCTATAGTGTGCACATAATGGGAATACCAGAAGGAGAAAAGAAAGAAAGAGATGAATAGAAGATATATCTGAAAATATAATGACTAAGAATTTCTCCAGATCAATGTCAGACACAAAAATAGAGGTCCAGGAAGGGACAAGAGGAAGGAAGGGTCCTCAGGTAGCCTAGAACATGGATATATATAACAGGACGATTGCCATCAATAAAGACCACAATGTGCAAACTACATAGTAACACCAGTGCATCATCCATGGCTTAGCAAAGGTGACACTTCAGGAAAAAAAGTGAAGTGTCATAGGGAGCAAAAAATATCAAGGTTGCATTCATATTGACTTAAAATTTACATTAATTTTATTTTAATTTATTTTTGTTTTTTATTTTATTTTTTTATTACATTTTATTGTCATAGTATTTTTTTTAATGCTATGACCAATAACTGAGAGAGTACCTAGCTGTTCCTGGGTACTCTCTGCAAAAAAATTTCTAACAAACCCAGTAAAAACACACTGGAAAAGTAACTCAACATTCTTCTTTGAATTTTTCTTTTTTGGCAAGTGTGTTATTTGAAAAATCTTCAGGTACCTGATTAAATAAATTTGAGTGAAAGTCCTTGATAGAAAATAAAGAACAGAGATGTCCTTTCAAAGTCACGTTTACGACTAGCCCCAACCCTTCACCACAAGCGAAGGATTCATTCTCATGATTAACCTAGACAGGAAGCCCCTCTACAGCATTAATTGGTTTAATAAAACATTCTTCCTTAGGCTACTTTTCATGCATTTATTTCATTATTAAGTAGGCAACCCATCAAATAATTTTTTTGTACCTGTATTCTGGGTTGAAGTAATAGTATGATAAGTTGGCCCTTTATAATGTTGCTCTGGAGAACTAAAATAAATACATACATACATACATATATAAATGCAGTTGTGACATATCACAGAAGGTATTGAGGTAAAATTCTAATTTATCATGTTGTGCACATGAATTTCAGGGGAATATAGTATTTTCCTCTGACCTTGGTTTCTCATGGACTCTTAGTTTTAATCACAGCCTTATTACTTAAAGACACCATTGTAAATTGTCCAGATATGCAAGAGTTGTCATTTTAAACAACCATGGCCAAACCTAATCTTACATGTAACATATTTTGCAAATGATAAATACTATACTTGAAAATTGGTATTTGTATAATTACATTATAATGTGGGTTACAGTGAGTTTAATCACTTTCTCTGCTGCGAGACACTTTCCTCACCAAATCAGAGCTCTAAAATTGTGATATATTTAATATAGGCTCAGCACGAAAATTCCTTTTAGTTTTAGAGAACTAGGCTGCTATCTGGAGAAACTAGAGAATGGCTCCATTGTTTTCCCACATTACACGGTGTCCATAATATCCTAAGACAAAGCTCAGAGTATTTGTTCCCTGGTTCTGGTTCAAATATTGGGTTTGTTTTTCTGACCTCCACCACCTCTCCAATAGATGAAAGAGATTTACAATTAGTTACCTTTGGCAAGCCCACGGCAGTGTTATTTTCACATTACATTTTCTAATAAACTCTTGTAGTAAAGAATAGTTTGCTGACCTACCTCAAAGCAAAGGCCTGGATATTGTCCTTAAAATAAAGAGATATTCCCTCATCTATCTTCAGATCTTCATAACTGATCTCCTTGTAGTGATGACTTCACTTTAATTCTTTATTTACTGATTAGTATCACAAGAATAGCTGAAATAAATGGAAAGGATTCATTTGAAGGAGACCTCTGAAAACTCAGGTCTGTTCTAAGCATAGCACATGTCTGAAAAAAGGTGAAAGCCATTCAGTCATCTGCTCTATGATGTTGTAGATCAAGCCGACCAGTGATTCAGGTCCACTTACCATGAATGTTCTTTGTTGGATCATCCTTTGGCCAAGAGGTTTAATTCATTTTAGCTACAGGAGAAATAGTCAAAGTTCTTTTGACTGAAGAGAATTTTTCAGATGGAAGGAAAATAAATACTCGTACATCTACCACAAATACATTTTTATTCTATTTATCTCTCCCTTATTTTTTACATGGAATTTTGAAATCATACACAAAACTTACATAAACCTTACTCCACCTTAAACACACATGATTTTTCCTCCACTGCGTCATTTTATTATCTTCTCATATGATCCTTAAAATACTCATTCTATTCTCTATACATTTTCTTACCCAGTCATATAATTTAAGAAGTCTATTCTTCTACCCTAAAGCTCAAAACAGATAAAGTAGGAAATAGTGACTATTGTACCCTTAGCAAAAATCTCATTTTATTGATGCGCCTCTGCTCATTGTTAGCTACATTAGGACACTCGAAAATATATTTCTAATGAATAGATCAGTTTAGAAAAACACTGGCAGGACAACAATAAGCTGAGTTACACCAATTTTAACCAGTTAGCCAGACTGAACGTCCCCTAAAAACTGACTCTATTTTCCAAAGAGATATGTTGCTTATCACTGAGGGATGGGAGCAGCCACCCAGCAACACAAAACAGCATGGACTTGCACATTCCATGGCCATGAAATTCCTGGAGAGCTTTTCCTTAAGCCCTCAAGGAGAGTGTCCAATGCTCACAAAAATGTTTCCGTCTTCAATCCAACTTCCTCTGAATGTCTTTTTGTTTCAACTGGGCAAGCTTCCTGACAAGCACCTGGAGGCCAATTCACCGAGCCCTGGGTGAAGTCTATTTCTCCCCTCACTACACTTGTGGCTGCTCTTTGGGGGCAGACACAAGTCTGCTTTGGATGCTCTTTGTAGGGGAGGCACTTGGAGAAGGACACACTGAAGCAATAAGAAGGTTCATCGCAAGTGGTGCTTAATTTCTAGATTCTTTCAGAGTTGTTATTTCTTATCATGGCTGCTTCACTGGAAAAATGTACCTATGCCATGGCTGGAAACCCTTATTGACAGAAAGGAAAGAAGCAAAAGGACAAGACTGTAAACTGTTTATTTTGATACTTTGCCTAGAGGGGACTGTTTTCTTGAGTTGGAAAGGAACATGCTAATTTTATAAACCTTACCAAAAATATGATACCCAGAGTCCAGGACTAGAAGTTAGACTGCTCTGACTGGAGCTGTTACATATCTTTAAGAGAGCGAGGTCTCAGGTGCATTACTCTGAGGCTTCCTAGAGAACCTGCTCTTCCACCCCTGCCTCCCATATACTCACTCCACAGGGGAGAGGGATTAATAATGCTGTCATTATCAAACAAATCTTCCATTACTATAAAATCATTACACAAGTAGGTACATTCTTTGCTCAGACACGTGATACCTTGTATTAAGTCCACACTTTCCAACTTTGCTCACTCCTCTCTGTAACCTGGGTGATGCCATAACATGACTTGGGAACCTTGAATTGAGGTCTAACACATTTACTATTGTGATGAAAATAACAACCACTATTTAACACTTAAATATTCCTGACATTGCATTAAGTATTTTTATATTAAGTATTTTATATTACCCCCATTTAATTCTCAAAAGTTATATGAGAAGAATGTAATTATCCCCATCTTGCCCCTGAGAAAACTGAGGCATACAGAGGTTAACTATATTTCTCAAAGTCCCAAAGCAGAGCAGACATTTAAATCTACATGGTTGAATCACAAACCATATCTTTTTCAACTTTATGTTTTATTTCTTTTATCTATTTGGTTTAATGATGACTGATCCAGTTTGCCAAAGCTGCTATGTTATCTAAACCCTCAGAACTTCAACAAACCTTGTGAGACTAAAACAACACTCAGTCACTATGGTTGGCCCAGATAAAATAAATAGAGAGGCTGTCCCTAATGAATAGGGAGTTTGCTCTCGGAGGAGCATAGCTGGGCCTTGCTTAATTCAAAATTTTAATTTATAAGTGAAAGGAGGTCTTATGTAGCCAAATTATTGTGCTTTTTTCAAGTCCTCTTTACTTAATCAAATTAAAATTAAATTTGTAAAGTTAATTAGTGGCTTTTTCAATTCTAGACACAGTTCAAAAAGATTGAGCATGTGTGCAGCCTCCTTGAATAAGAGTTTTTAAATTGAAATAGGAGGCGAGTACTTACTGAGTTTTTGAAATGCCCTTCTAAGTTTGATAACTGTTGAATTAAATTAGTCCATCAGCTTAATAAGTTAATGAATGCCACTTAACATTTCACAGAACCTACCATACACCAGAATAAACTCAAGATGGATAAAAGACTTAAAAGTAAGCGGTAACACCATAAAAGTTCTAGAGGAAAACATAGGCAGTAAAATTGCAGATATCCCACACAGCAATATTTCCACTGATATTTCTCCTAGGACAAAGGAAATAAAGAAAAAAATAAACAAAAATGGGACTACATCAAACTGAAAACCTTCTGCACAGCTAAAGAAAACATCAGCAAAATGAAAAGGGAACCAACCGTATGGGAAAACATATTTGCCAATAATACTTCAGACAAGGGTTTGATCTCCAAAATATATAAGAAACTCATACAAGTCAACACCAGGAAGGCAAATGATCCAATTAAAAAATGGGTGAAGGACCTGAACAGACACTTCTCTGAGGAAGACATACAGAGGCATATTGAAAGAATGCTCTCAATTCTCAGTCAGGGCACATGTCCAGGTTGCAATCCAGGTCCCCAGCTGGAGGCCCATGAAAGGCAACCATACATTAGGAAGAAAAAAAGAAAAAGAATGAAAGAATGAAAGAAAGAAAGAAAGAAAGAAAGGAAAGAAAGAAAAGAAGGAAGGAAAGGAAAAGAAGGAGGGAAGATGGTCAACGTCACTAGCCAACAGAGAGATGCAAATTAAAACCACAATGAGCCCTGGCTAGTGGCGCAACGGATAAGCCTCCAGCCTGCGAACCCAAAGATCACTGGTTTGATACCCCAGCCAGGGCACGTAACCAGGTTGCAAGCCAGGTCTCCAGCCAGGTCCGTAGCTGGAGACAGGTGAAAGGCAACCATACATTGACGTCTCCCTCCCTCTCTGCCTGTCTCCCTTCCCCTCTCTCTGAAAATAATAAATAAATTTTTAAAACACACACAATGAGATACCACCTCACACCTGTCAGAGTGGCCATCATTAACAAATCAACAAACAAGTGCTGGTGGGGATGTGGAGAAAAGGGAACTCTAGTGCACTATTGGTGCAAATCCAGATTGGTGCAGCCACTGTGGGATACACTATGGAATTTCCTCAAAAAACTAAGAAAGAAACTGCCTTTTGATCCAATGATCTTACTGCTGGGATTGCACCCTAAGAATCCCAAAATACCAGTTCCAAAGAACCTATATATCCCAATGTCAGTGTTAGTTTTACAAATGCTGAAATAGCCTAAGTGCCTATCAGTAACTAAGTGGATCAAAATCTTTGGTACATTACACAATGGAACACTAATGCAGCAGAAAGAAAGAACTCCTACCCTTCTGCAACAACATGAATGGAACTGAAGGGTATTATCCTTAGTGAAATAAGCCAAGCACAAAAGACAAATATGATATGGTTTCACCTAATATAGGAACCTAACAAAACAAACAAATGAGCAAAATAGAACCAGAGACATGGAAACAAGGAACAGGCTGACAATGACCAGAGGGGAGAGAGGAAGGAAAGAAGAAGGGAAAGAGATGAAGGGACTAGTCAAAGAACATGTGTGAATGACCCATGGGCATGGACAACAAGGTGAGAGTTGACTGTGGGGGAGGGGTTGGGCAGGCAGTAGAGAGCAACAGGGGAGTATTGGGATCATTGTAATAGAACAACAAAAAAATTTAATTAATTAAAATAAATACAAACATTTACAAAACCTTAGAAATTTACTGAGATTTATTTTATTAAATGGTTGTTTTAATTTAATTTCAAAATGTTTAACCTTGTTTGGACCAGATATTTGGAATTCTTGCTATTTCTTATTATTTTTTAAAAATTTGTAATAGCTCCTAGGAATATGGCTCTCTATTGCTCAAATTCAGAAATAAATTTTCAGAGGTGAGTATACTTTCCTAGGTGAATTGATATAGCAGATATCACAATGGTTTTTAAAAATTAAATGAAACTGTCTAATATAAAAACATACTATGCTTATTTTATTGATAGAATCACAAAAACAATTGATATCCTTTAGAAGAACAACAAACCAACCATTATTTTAGTGGTTAGCAAAACTCACCCCAATCAAGCTATTCAAATAACTATAAATGCTGCCATCTTTCTCTTGAAACAAACAAAAATAAAATCATACCCCTGACGGCATACTACACCAATCTGGTTTTATTTCTTTCTTTCTTTTTTTTAATCAAAGTCCTTCTTAGGCCTTTGGTTTGTGCATAATAAGTGTTTCATTAACAGAAGTATACTTTTGTACATTCATATTTATATGTATAAATATATATGTTAAGTAGAAACATGTATATGAGTTAGGTACAAAAATTTCTCTCCATAAATAAATATTGCATATCAACAGTATTATTCATTGTCAAGTGATGTTTCTGAGCATCCACTTATGAGATGTCAGGAGAATAAATGTCACTGAAGAATGTTGTTCCCAGCTCATCCAGGGAGGGGAGTGGTGCGCTTTTGGTTGTAGGTAGTATAGTTGTATCATATTAGGTGGAATTATGACGTTGTTATTATCTTTATTTGAAGATGAAGTATGGTTTAAAGAGATGGGTACGGTTATCTAATGGACAAAGGGTGAATTTGTGATGTTGAAGTTTATATGTTGACTTCACCTAGATAAAGAATGCCCAGGTAACTGTTAAAACATTATTTCGGGGTGTTTTCTGTGAGTGTGTCTCAGGAAGAAACTAGCATTTGACTCAGGAGACGCGTCAAGAAGAGGGCCCTCACCCACCTGGGCGGGCATCACTTCGGCCACTGAGGGCCAGGACGGAACAGGCAAGGGAAGGACAAGCATGCTCTCTGCTAAAACTGAGACATCTGTCCATCTTCTCCTGCCACAGATATTGGCGTTCTGGATCCTTGGGCTTTGAAACTCAGATGGAGACTGACACCATTAGCTCCCAAGGTCTCAGGCCTTCAGGCTGAAGGACACCGCCTGCCCTGCTTTCCTGGGTCCCGAGCTTGCAGGTGGCCCATACGGGGACTTCTTGGCCTCCATAACCAAGTGAGCCAATTCCTGTAATAAATCTCATCTAACTACATGTATATCTTCTATATATCTTATTGTCTGTTTCTCTGGAGAACCCTAATATTGCCTAGCAAGAAAGTTCATTCATACTTTATCAATCCCTTTTTCTCCCACCCAGAAGCCCGTTACTGCACTTGCATGCATTAAAGTGGAGCTCTGCATTCAAATGTAGCTTAGCATGGAGACACCATCAGGGAACAGAACTATCACCTCAAACTGCAGATGTTTGTTTCCTCTTAGGGGCTCTTTTCCCCCAGGTTGAGGCGGATCCAGCTCCATGAGGAACAAGGCCTTATCCTTATGACCTGGTACCATCATGTTTTCTACCCAGAGTTTGTGGACAAGTGAACCTGGGGCAGAAATAACAAGAACACTATCAAAACAAAACAGCTGTTCACTCTTCAGGTTTGTACATTAAAAGACTTGTATTCTTAAGCACATTCATGGTTCATGGTTTCCACATGTGTACTTTACTTTCCCTATAAAGGGGTTGTTTTCCTTTATCTTTCTCTTCCCTTTGATTTTATGCACAGTTTTCTTGCTTCCTGTGATAGAAATATACAATTCTCTAGCCCTGTGACATCCCCATGGTTAAAGTAGGGACTATTAGGGTTTCTTACTTATATTTGCTAACTCATCAATAAGTAGAATGTTGGTAAGTGGTCAGCACTTTCCTATGGAACATTAGGAAATAAGGAAGCCTTATAAACTTGCCTTTTTCATTCCTGTCTTGAGTGAGGACAGACTCAGCAGTGTGTGTGTGTGTGTGTGTGTGTGTGTGTGTGTGTGTGCGCGCGCGCAACTTTGAAAGCTTTGCCTGAGGTCAGAGGTCTCCTGAGCCACTCTTCCAGGTTCCACAGGTAGCGTAGTGAGTACCCCAGCACAATGAGGATCCCACATTACAAGACAGGTGCGTAGATGACTCTTAGATGATTACTATAGTGATGTAAATAAAAAATGATGTGTGTGAGCCAATGCTACTTTGGCATGGTTTTTCTCCTGGTTCACTTAGGAGGGCTGCCTATTTGAGGATTTTTATTTGTTTAAACCAAAAAAAAAGGAAGGAAGAAAAGAAGAAAAGGCTATGATATTTTGACCGTTTTTGGTGCTTTTCCCTTGACAAATGTGTGGCAGCTTTCAATTTGACCCAAGTACTTCTGCTTTGATTCTCAATCCCACCTCTAAAAACATTTACTGCATTTTGCTATTGGTCTTACACTGGCTAATTTTTATATAGCATATTGATTTCTAATGTTGTGCCTGGCAGTTCATCATTCAACGTGTAAGACACATCCTTCTTCCTGTGCATTGAAGTTCCACGTGGTCCATCTTGAGCCTTTATTTAAGCAATGTTACCACCTTTCTTTACACATCAAGACTGTTTCCCTGCTTAAGGATTTATTTTATTCAAAAATGTTTATTCATTGTTTTTTCCCTAATGAACTATTACACTTTATTACAAGGCACACGAAGGGATTGACTTAGAAACTTAACTTTTGAGAACAAGTTACTCCGCTAACCTTAGTACTTCACTGAAGATAATAAGATGGGTATTCAGTACCCTCTAGCTATGAGGAAGCCACAATGGGAGGCCCATGCTCTGTGTCATGGGATTTCTTCCTCTGTGACCACATACAGATTTCCATTAGCATTGTGACATCTGCTTCTCCTGGGTGCGAAGTGAAAAAAGGGGAGGAGTTAAATATTTTAAGCCAAGTGCAAAAAGAGCAGAAGCTGAAACATAGACAGACCACTAGTGTTGGCAACGCGTCAGCATCTTCACAATTCTTTCTTGGTTCACCTTTACGCTGAAGCAGGAGCCCAGTGTCTGCTGGCTCTTCAGGCAAATTGGACACTTTCCTCCTCGGGGCCTGGTGGCAGGGAAAGGAGAGAAGGAAGGACCTGTACTTTTTAAGAAACCACCAGTGCAAACTCTCCGTTAAGCTCTGCAAATTTTGGGGCAGTAGAATCCTGCAAATTTTGGCATCTGCACTTCACAGCTGTTGTGAGCCTCACTCCCACGCTATCCTTTCAAGTCCCTGCCTTGCTCAGTTCCTTCCAGCAACCACCTCTGAGAACTCAGCAGATCAAGTCCCATCTCCTCATTCCTAACACAGTGTTAACACTTAACTTGACCAGTGAGCTATTTTTCTCTTACTTCTCCCAAAGGAAGTCTTCAGCCTCTTCTCCGCTCCTGCTTCTGGACAGAGTCTGTTTTCACAGTTGCCATTTGCCCTTGCCCCTGCCCCCTGCCTGCAAATGCCCAGCCTCCTCTTGCCTCCCAGGGAAAGCAGGAGGAAATGACAGCTGCCCCGGTGCCAGGTTTCCAAGGACAGCTCGCAGTGGGCAATCCGCCCCGTCTGGCTTCAGCACCCACCTCGAATGTGGACACACTGAACGGTTTCTCCCCACTCCCCTGGGGAGACCCTTTGTCAGTGAAGTTGAGTTCATCACAGCAGCTCAGAGACCTCTGACCCTCCTCTGCAGGTCGGATTATTTGGGGTTCAGGTTGCCTGCAGGTTCAAATTAGGTGTTGATGAGACTCACCCTGAATTCCTCCCTCAACCACTTTACGTAGCTCTGAAGAGTTCCTGTCAGGGTCCTGTCATTAGAAAATGGGCATGTCCATGAACTTTATAGAAAATTCTGCAGAAGTGTCTTCTCGGTTTAATTTTGTATCAACTTCACTTTCTTTTCCGAATGGCTTTAAGATGATCACCATAGCATAATCTATTCTCTTAGCCCTAAACACGGACAGGGAAGGGGTTTCAGTCATGCAGACCCTTCACCTCTGCAACCTTGAGCACCTGCGTAAAGATGTCGCATTTCTGGGTCCCGCTGATAAAATTTTAGCTGCAGTAGTCACCTCTGGGAACAAAGTTCAGAGGTAGCTGAAGTCACTGAAGTAGTAATTAGGAAAGGTTTATTACTCGAAGGCTAGAAAAACAATTTGCCAACCTTGTGAACTGGGAGTACTCACATCAAAACGTAGCTGAGGTTCAGGGGTCATTGTTACCAGGCAGCAAACACAGCACTAACTGTTTGCTCTTTATTGTGGTTGACTGTTAATATTAGGGTTTTCTTACATGCTAGAGAATTGGTCAGTCGTTTCCTCCTATCAACCTTGGGACACAGTTTGAGTCTCGCTTATGCTTTCCAGAGGCGTAAGCAAGAAATGGCCCAGGTCATTTGTAAAATAAAGGAAGTGAAGCTTGGCCTGTATGAATCAACTGGTTTTTGTCTGCCCAGGGAGTTCCCAAAGCTTTTCTCCATTTGGTTCTGGTTTTAACAGACTTTTATGAAGTCACCTGTGATAGGGTTGAACCTTTCTCTGATTGTTCAAATAATGCGTTAGGAGTTCATAAAAATAAATGGCCCAAAGTTTTAAAATACTCATCATCTCAGACTCTTGATGTGGAAAAACTTATTTTTCAATTTCTTTGTCTTTTTCTTTATCACACTCTTCATTTTCCACTCTTTATTTCTCCTTCTCCCTCTTTCTTTCTCACTTTCTTTTTCTTCTATCTTCTCTGTTCTTTGTTTCTTCTTTTTCTTTTCCACATTCATTTATTAATTACAGGAATTAACATTTGCTAGAGAATTTGACCATAATTTAATCAGATCTCAAGTCTGAATAGAAAAGTTCTGGAGAATAAAACATGAATGTATAGTTTTTTCACCAAGACCTTCCACTCCCAATTCAGCAAAAAACCCAACCAGCAACTGAAATTATTGGTCACCAGCCACAAATCACAGTCACCTGTCCAGAGAAAGACCCCCTGGCAGAACAGTGGGCCCTCCCACCAACACAGCCTCCTCTCTGCATCCACTCACTACTCTCTTTTGTTGTGATCTTCGTTGATCATCCTGCTTTACTAGTAGAATGATTTATTGCCCATTATTCACCACCGGCCTGCCCTGTCAACCCCATACTCTTATAAAATAGCACAGAAAAATAAAACAAAACAAGACAAGACAACAAACAATGAACAGACATTACCAAAAAACCAAAACCAACACCAAAAAAAATCACCCAAGTATAATTTTAAACCAAGTGTAAGTATAAACCCTAGTATAATTTTAAACCATGGAAATTAATAACCCCACTCCTCCAATCCCTTCCTCATGCTAATTTCTGCAGTTCCCTTTACACCCTAAAACCCAGCATATCCACATGTGCCCCTAACCTACACCACCATTGATAAATGCCCCTTGCCCCTTAGCTGCACCTCTGTGGAATTGCTGTCTTCCCTGGAGGTGTGCCTTAGACGAGGACCCCTTCCCAGGCTGGGGAGACTGATCTGCACATTTACCATGAAAACTAAGCATCAGAAAATCCAGATGCACTGAGGGGGCCTGCTTAGGCATAGTCATAATCTTTTCTACCCCCACTATGTGACACTAACTCAATCACCCCTTGATAATCAGGATCAGTAACACCTGCCAAAGTGGGACTCCTTCCTTTCCTGGAAGGAACTTGAATATGCCTAGGCAGCAGCTGAAGAAGATGGTGTAGTACCACCTCTGGCCTCTCTGGTTTAGGGTGAAAAATCACCAGCAATTCTAATTGTTTTCTTTTTATATGTAGGGCATTAGTTCTCTTTCTCTCTCTCTCTCTCTCTCTCTCTCTCTCTCTCTCTCTCTCTCTCTCTCTCTCTCTTTTGTCAGCTGATTTTTTAAATTTAATTTTATTGTTGTTGATTACATCCATCCCCTTTTTGCTCCCCTCTGTCCCCCTCCCCACCCACCCATTCATTCCAAAAGTTCTCTCTTATTGATTTTGAGAATTTGACAGTGTCTTTTCATGTTTGTGTTCATTTTCTACTTGGATATTTTATTTTGTTTGCTGGTAAATTTTGAGAGATTTTTATATATTCTATATGTTTGCTTTTTGTTTTTAGTTTACAGAAGTTTGACTATGAGGTGTCTTATTACAGATTTCTTTGATTTGATCTATTTGGGATTTATTAAGCTTCTTGTATATTTAAGTTTATGTCTTTTGGTTATTTGGGGATATTTACAGGCACTATTTCTTTGAGTATTTTTTCAAACCCCTGTTTTGCTTTCCTTCCAGACTCTAATGACATGAATGGGAGAAATTTAAAAACTATTTTAATATTTCCTTAGGATTTGTTTGGGTCTTCATTTTTTTTAAATCTATTTCCTCTGCTGTTAAGTTGGGTAATTCATCATATGAATCCACTTATATGTGGAATCTAAGGAATGAAATAAACAAAATTAAAAGAGACTCATGGACACAGAGAAAGAACTGGGGTTGCCAGAAGGAAAGAACTGGGGGCCGGGTGAAAAAGGTGAAGAGATTAAGAAGTACAAATTGCTAGTTACAGAACAGTCTTGGGGATGGAAGGTACAGCACAGGGAGTAGGCAATAACACTGTGGTAACTATGTATGGTGCTAGTTGGGTACTGAAAATATCGAGAGAGCATTTTGTCAAGTTTATGGCTGTCTAACCACTATGCTGTACACCTGAAAACAATGTAAAATAATAATGAAAGTAAACTGGAATTGAAAAATTTAAAAACAAAGATTGGATAGTTTCTATTGTACTACTTTTTTCTATTGTTCCCTCCATTCTGCTTCTGTTCCACTGAGTTTTTTATTTCAGGTAATGTATATTTTTAGTTATAACATTTTTACTTGGTTATTTTTATGTCTTCTGCTTTCCTTGCTGTGATTTTCTATTTGTCAAAACTTTCTATTTTTTTTTTATTTGTTGGAAGCATTTTTGCTAACTTCTTGCTGAAATATCTTGTATTTAATGGCTGCTTTAAATATTTTTGTTAGTCCTGGCTGGTGTGGCTCAGTGAATTGAGCACTAGCCACTGGCCTGTGAACCAAAAGGCCATGGGTTTGATTCCCAGTCAGAGCACATGACTGAGTCAATGTTTCTCTCCCTCTCTTTCTTTCTCCCTTCCCCTCTCTCTAGAAATAAATAAACAATTTTTAAATAAATTAATTGTTTTTGTCATGTAAGTTTAATATCTACATCATCTCACTGTTGGCATCTATTGACAGTCTTTTTCCATTCAAATTGAGATGTGCCTGGTCCTTGCTATGATGAGTGACTTGAAGCTGGTATCTGGACAGTTGGGGTATCAAGTTCTGAGAGTCTGGAGCATATCTAAAGTTTCTGTTTTTCATCTGGCTGCTTCAACACCACCGCTCTTGTAGGAAGAGGGGTCTTGTTATCCATTCACTGCCAGATGGAGATAGAAGTCCAGGTTTCCTACCCAGCCTCAGATAACACCACAGGAGCAGCAGTGGGGAGGGGCTACCCATACCATTCCGCTGGGCTGATAATGAAAGTCCTGGCTCCCCACTTGGCCTCTTGTGACACTAATCCAAAGGCAGGAGAAGGGTGCTGGATGCACAAGGTAAGACCCTTGAGGTTTTCTCACTATGGGGGAGGGGGTTCTCTGCCTCCTACTAGGCAAACATAGTTTTTTTAAACATTTATAAATTTAATGTAGCCCATTTCTTTCTGAAGGTTAACTTATACAAATTTGTGCACCTTAGTCAATTTTTAAAAATCTATAGGTTCAAAATATGCTGTTTCTTTTTGTTTTCAGTAAGTCTGTGAGAATAAGTAAAAAAAAAAAAATGACTACAGTATTTTAAAAGGTGAATATGGTATGAGGATGAGTCTTCATGGGCATAAATGTCAATATTTAAAAATAGCATCAATGATTCAGCAATTTTTTTTCAGGAAAGACAATAATGAAAGCAAGAGGGAGATATGACAATATACCTAATGAAGATACATTTTCTTCATTAAATAATCTATTCTTATGTCAAATTATTCTTGTTTATCAGTTGAGATTAAAATAATGCCAATATTTATGTATTCTTTTTTTTTTTTTAGTCTTCTTTTGTCTGGGAAACTCCTTATTTCTCCTTCCATCTTGAATGAGAGCCTTGCTGGGTAGAGTATTTTTGGTTGCCAGCCTTTGTTTATCATTACTTGAAATACTTTTTGCCATTCCCTTCTGGCTTGGATTGTTTCTGTCGAATAATCATTTGATAGCCTTATTGGAGCCCCCTTATGTGTTATTTGTCATTTCTCTCTTGATGCTTTTACTCTTTTTGTCTTTGATATTTGCCATTTTAATTATAATGTGTTTTGGAGTTGGTCTGTTTGGGTTGCTCTTCATTGTGACTCTCTGTGCTTCCTGAACTTGAGTAATGTTTTCACTCATCATGTTAGGGAAATTTTCTATCATTACTTTTTTGAACAGGTTTTCCATTCCTTGTTTCTCTTCTCTTTCTGGTATCCCTATGATACAGATGTTATTACGTTTCATGTTGTCCTCCAGCTCTCTTAAAAACTTTTCAATCTTGTTCAGCCTTTTTTCATTCTCTTGTACTATCTTGGAGTATTTGTCTATGTTGTTCTCCAACTCACTGATCCAGTCTTCTGCTTCCTCAAGCCTACTGTTGACTCCTTCTACTGTATTTTTCAATTCAGAAATTGTATTCTTCATTTCCTCCTGGCTCTTACTGATAGTTTCTAAGTCCTTTTTGATGCTGGTGTAGCTCTCAGTGAGTTCCTTGTAACTTCCCTGGAGTTGTTTATAGTTTTCTTTGAGCTGGCTGAGCTCATTGAGCTTCTCTATCATCATTCTTTTGAATTCCTTATCTGATACATTATGTGCCTCTGTTTCATTTGGTGGTCTTTCTGGGAATTCTTCCTTTCCTTTTGGTAATGGACTGATTCTTTTTTCCACCATTTTCAGTGTCTGTTGTTGTTGCTTGCTTTGTTTTTTTCCCCCCTTGGATTAATCTGCTTTGCTTCCTTGCCTTTGTTGAGCACCCTTCTGTGCTAGGAGATTTGGCAGTAAACATTTTGATATCCTACACTGAAATATGTTTACTGATACTTCACTAAGGGCAAAGGAAATAAAAGAACGAATCAACAAATGGGACTATATCAAATTGAAAAGTTTCTGTTCAGCTAAAGAAAATACCAGCAGAATTCAAAGGGAACCAACTGCATGGGAAAACATAATTGCCAATGATACCTCAGACAAGGGTCTGATCTCCAAAATATAGAAAGAACTAATGCAACTCAATACCAGGGAGACAGACAGCCCAATTAAAAAATGGGCAAAAGACCTGAGCAGACAACTCACTGAGGAAGATATATAAAGGGCCCAGAGACATATAAAAGAATGCTCAACATCACTAGTCATTAGAGAGATGCAAATTAAAACCACAAAAAGCCCTGCCTAGTGGCTCAGTGGATAAGGTGATGGCCTGCGAACCCAACATCGCTGGTTCAATTCCTAGCCAGGGCACATAACCTGGTTGGAAGCCAGGTCTCCAGCCAGATATATAACTGGAGGCAGGTGAAAGGCAACCATACATTGATGTCTCCCTCCCTCTCTGCCTCTCTTCCTTCCCCTCTCTCTAAAAATAATAAATAAAATCTTTAAGTTAAAAAAAAACATAAAAAGATACCACCCCACACCTGTCAGAATGGCAATCATCAACAAATTAACAAACAACAAGTGTTGGCGAGGATGTGGGGCAAAGGGAACCCTCGTGCACCATTGGTGGAAATGCAGGCTGGTGCAGCCACTGTGGAAAACAGTATGGAGTTTCCTCAAAAAACTAAAAATGGAACTGCCTTTTGATCCAGTGACTCCACTACAAGGACTATACCCAAAGAATCTTGAAACACCAATTCATAAGAACCTATGTATCCCTATGTTCATAGCAGCACTATTTACAATAGCCAAGTGCTAGAAACAGCCTAAGTGCCCATCAATGGATGACTGGATCAAAAAACTTTGGTACATTTACACAATGGAATACTACACAGCAGATAGAAAGAAGGAACTCCTAACCTTTGCAACAACATGGATGGAACTAGAAAGTATTATGCTTAGTGAAATAAGCCAGTCAGTGAAGGACAAATACTGTATGATCTCACCCATTACAGGACAATAATGAACAAAACTAACAACAAGCAAAACAGAACCAGATATATGAATACAGTGAGTAGGCCTTCAGTGGGCAGGGTGAAAGGGGTTGGATGGAGGGGGGAGGAAGAGGCAAGGAAGGGGGGCAGTTTAGACAAGAACCTAGTATGAAAGAACCATGGATATGGACAACAGGTGGGATTGACTTTGGAGGGGAATGGGTGGGTGGGAAAGAGGACAGAGGGGAGCAAAAAGGAAATAGATGTAATACAACAACAATAAAATTAAATTAAAAAATAATAATAATGCCAGTATTTAAAAGGCATGAATATAGTTTTCCTATTTGTTTAAATATGAAGAGAATGCATGTCACACAGAATACACTCAAACTGTGACATCAAATCATTGAGAAAATAATCTAAGTACTAAAGTGTATGCTTGAGAAGTATGAGCCCACTAAAAAATCAGTTAACAGACCTGAATTCCAGTTTCCATCTTCCCCTGAGGAGTGTGATGACAATGTTCAACTGCTTCTTGACCTGTTAAATGACAAGCTTAGATTAAGGGAGCCAATGCTTTATACGACTCTAATATTTTATACAGCAAACAAAGGATAAAATGATTACATTTAAATATGCCAATGGAACTTACCTCCAGGTATGTAGCTGTGGAATGTAGAGTTAGACATTGCTTTCAGGATAATGCAATGCTTTGTACTGTAGGGGTGCAGGGCCATTTGCTTCATTCTTTTATTAGTTTCTTTGGTAATTGTATCAAATTTCTTCAGAAAAACGGAATTATAGGTGACAGATAAATAGGAAGATGATAGGTATGTAGGTAGGTAGGTAGGTAGATGGATGGATGGATGGATGGATGGATAGATAGATAAAATGGGCTCACATGCTATGGGAACTTAAAAATCTAAAATCCATAGGGTAGACAGGTGGCCAGTGGCCCAGGAATTCAGAGTTTTATGTTACCGGTTGAAGGCAGAATTGCTTTTTCTGGAAGTCTCAGTTGTTGTTCTTAAAGCCTTCAGCTGATTGGAAGAGGCTCACCTAAATTATAAAGGGCAACTTTCTTTATTTAAAGTCAATTGATTGCAAGTGTTAATCAAATCTACAAAATACCTTTATAGCAACATGTAGACTACTGTTGGACCAAAGACATGGGCAGGCACCATAGCCTAGCCAACTGAACATGTAGAATTAACCATTATAGTGATGATGCGCACTAATTACAGTTCCTGTTATTTCATATCTACCAGGTCTCAGGAATTGTTCTTGGTGCTTTGAATAAGTAGTCCCATGTAATCCTCAACACAACCTTATGAATTATCTGCTGTTATTTTTACTTGAGGCATGAAAAAAATGGATTCTGTGAAAAAAATTGCCAAAACTCATAAAGCCAATAAATGGTACATCCAGGATTGAAAACCAGGGTTTGTTGACCATAAAAATGACAAAATGAACATTGGGGGAAAATTCAGAAACTTCAGATTATACACTTTCATGCTAGCTTTAAACTTGAAGCTTATAATAGTCTCTCTCTCTCTCTCTCTCTCTCTCTATATATATATATATATATATATATATGTATGTATATATATCAAAGAGCTTGATTTGGATGTTCTCTAAAAATATTGTGTGATTTTACTTTGACATGTCACCTGCCTTTTGTTTAGAACACACATGGATCACCTTTTAAAGAGTAGACATTTCATTGGCATTTGGGTTGGGCTATTCTCTTGAGCCACATAATGAAGATTTTGTACAGGTTGATTATTTAGTTACAACGGAGAAGAGACAAACCATTACAAGATATTATGAATCACACACTGGAAGAAACTACTGTGACTTTGTTTTGCCTATCAGCCTTTCCATCTGTACTTAATGTTATAATAAAAAAAATTCAATTGAATGAAGAGGGAACCACATGAACTGCAGCAAACAGCGAGGGTGTCTGATGCCAGATGTTGAATTTTGCAGACCTTCACTCAACATGTTTTTTGTCCCTAGGTGTCTTGACCTGGATTTGACTTACCTCAGTAATAGAACACAAATTTTTTTGAATTTCAAATATTTTATTTATTTAGATTTAGAGAGAGGAAGAGGGAGGGAGAAAGAGAGGGAGAAAAACATCAATGTGTGGCTGCCTTTTACACACCCCCTACTGGGGACCTGGTTGGCAACTCAGGCATTTGCCCTGACTGGGAATCAAACCAGTGACCCTTTGGTTCACAGGCCAATGCTCAATCCAGTGAGCCACACCAGCCAGGGCAGAAAGCAAGTTTTTAGCATCATTGCCTTCTGCTCAGCTAAGGCAGTTATGAAGGACCAGGCTAGATTCTTTCTGTCTCAGACATCAACTCTAACACTGTTGCTAAGTTCCTTTTGCAGAATCTTGACTACAGCAGATGATGTCAGAGAAAAGGAGCATAGCTTGATTAATAGATGGCAGGTGGAATGTACAAGTTGGCAGCTAAGAGCATCTTCTGACTTATAAACTGAAAACATGAAAGACGACAGTCACTGAGAGCAAATAAATATGTTCAAAAACCGCCCGATCACATTAAACATTGAAATTCTACTTATAATTACAATTAAAATGTCATTAGAAAGCTCTTTTATTTTTTATGTTTTGCATGGGTTTTTTTGGTTCTGTTAAGATCATTTGTCTTTCTGAGGGGAATCATTACAGAGAATCTTTCCACAAGGACCTCTTCTTGCCTTCATGAATAACATATTCCAAGGCAAGGAGGCACCTGTTTGTGTGTGCACTTAGGATACACAAAATCATACAGAATGCAGCTTGAATATAAAAACTGGAAAGATTATCTACTATAATTCACAATATCATCAATTACAATAATTTTCATAGCTAGGATACTCATTTGCTCAGAACTTATATTTTTAGAGGTTAGACAAACCAGCCTTTGACTTCTACCTTACCCTTCTTTACTGCCTTTTTACAGTAAAATAAAAAGACAATTTTTGTCACAGGATGTTTTTCTAGGGGATCTGAATAAAGCTGGATTTTTTTCTTAGTTTTAGTAGAGGTAGCTATGTTAGATAGTGACCTGGTAAAAGGTGAATATCTTCTTGGAGTGAAAGTCATTCAGTTACTTGCATCTCTTCTTATACCATTGCCTATTAGCCATTCAAATGCAAAGTCACCCGAAACACTACTTTTAAACAGAAAAATGCACAAAGAATAAAAGTGTTACTTTTTATAAAGAATTCCTGGTTATCTAAACACCAACATGTTATTAAAATTGTAAGAAATATGTTGAGAGAAAGATAATATTCGAGATACTTGTACAGAATCCATTTTTTTCCTTACATTACTGTAATTTGATTTTCTTTGTGGACTAACAACCCTACAAGCTGTTAGTTAGAACCTCAAATCACTAATAATGTCTGTCAGAGCATGAGTTATTTTTTTTATTAAGATCCTCCATGGTTATTTTATAATGAATAATGTTTAGATATATATTATCCAAAAATAGCCTCTCTAAATTTCTCCAGGTCAGAAGCCAGTTAGAAACATAGCAAATATATCTCCAAGTTAACAGACTCAGGTGTGAAAAAAATTGTAAGTTCCATTACCTCAGCTTAATTCTGAACCACTCTCCCACCGGATCAGGGATGGCATCATTGGAGGGAGGTTTTTCCTGCAATCTAAAGCACCAGCTTTTGACAGGGTTTGGGGAGCCTACACAGTCAGGAAATGAAGGGACAGAAGGCCAGCGACTCTTCAAGTCACTCATCCTCAGGTCAGAGGAGACAAATCGCCACTTAAGCATGGATTGTGCCTTTGATGCTGCACCTACAATGTCATTGCTTTACCCAAAGTCTTCTGGGTTGCTCCCATATGTCACCTTCGAGGAGGTTTACAGTTGTGTGTTCCAGTATTTAGGTGTATGTTTCATTGTGTAATAATTTTTGGAAAGTTGTACAGTCCATGTCTAGAGTAATTTTGTGTGTTTTGCTATGGATATCCAGTTGTTACAGGACCATTTATTGAGGGGGAAAAAATGCATTTCCTCCATTACATTATCTTTGTTTCTTTGGTCTATTTCTAGTCTAGTAATTTTGTTCTATTGATCTATTTATCTATTTCTTTTATCCAAGATGCCTTACTTTTAACTCTTGTTTTCCTTTTCCAGGACCTTAATCCTGATGTGTTGTCCTATCATTATATCTGCATTGTCAGTGGCTCCCCAATGGTCAATTCTAAATATTACATACAATTAAAATACCACTACCCACCCTCCTCGATAGTCTGCCCTTACACTTAACATTTAGGGCAAATGCATATCCAACTTCACAATATTAGCATCTATACATCAGTTTTTGGCTAATGCCTACTTCTATTATTTTGCCTTCTATGAGACCTTGGAACCCTTGCATACCAATACCAATTACTGGGAAGTGATCTCACCCATGCCATTGTAATGTCTTCCTCCTTGATTTTCCTCCTGTGGTTGTTTCCAGTAGAGCCCTACTCTGCCAGCTGCTTGCTGGGTCAGCAGTGGTCTTCTCGCACGTCATGCTGCCACCTGCAGTCATCACCATCATGGAAGAATCTTGCAGATTTTTGTAGCAGAAGTTTATGCATCGCCTTGCCAAGCTCTATGCACCTAGTAAGAATTGCACTGCATGAGAATTGAAGAAGAACATTCACTAGATTTAATTTGGAGACAGGCTCAAATTCAAGTTTTGGTCATGGTAAAGTATATTTTTCAGTAGCCTGGAAAAAGCATGGAACTCTGGGGAAAGTATCCAACCTTTCTTGCATCTATGAATTTTCTTTAACAAGCATTGCTGTTTCCAGGCTTTGTCTTGGTTTGTTCAAAAGACTTTGCAAGGATTATACATGGAAGATAGATACCAATGTGCTTTGAAAATTATTGTTTGAATGTTGATCATTCATTTTGATCACAAAGACACAAAGGGAATGATACTATCGATTTAGCCAGGTAGAAATAATTAACGATGTGCTGTTTGAAAGTTCTTTAACTCTTTTGCCACGTTCATTTTTCCTGTTCCTGTGAGGATGAAATGCTGCTGGGAGGGATTACCATCGGAAGCAGACCCTTAGAGACTCCTACTTGCCTCATAAATATTCTGCTCCTCTGAGATCTTTCTGAACTCCAGAATATATTATAAACTCGAGGAGATATTTTTCCCCCAAATGAACTGCAAGGTGGAATTTTAACATTTCTAAGTGATTGAGTGAAAATTGAAGCGATGCAGTGTTCTGTTATTTAGGCAGAGCTTCTGATAAAGACTCTCCAGGTGAGGTGTTCAGTAGGGACTTCCAACACAGCCTCCCGAAGTGCACTTCACTTCTCATAGCCTGCTGGTGCCCACTCTGCTCTCCCCAGAGCCCCAGTGTGGTCAGAGTCACCATGTGCTTGCCTGCTCAAAGGGTAAATTGTCAACTCACCCTGCCTCCCCTCCTCCCTCTCAGAAGGCTCTTGATTTGGACCCTTCTATGTTCACTGTCATTGCTCGTGTTCAAGCCCCACCAGACTTATTCAGACTATTGCAGAACCTTCCAGGCTCTTTGTCACACTGTCCTATGGGCTACACCTCCAATCTATCCTGTTAGAGTGACCTATGCAAGAAAAGAAAAAGGAAGAAAGAAAGAGAGAGAGAGAGAAAGAAAGAAAGAAAGAAAGAAAGAAAGAAAGAAAGGCAGGAAATTCAGGTAAATTATTTCCTCTTATTAAAAAATCATCAATATTTCCTTCTTGAACATGAATGTAAAGCTATTTAGGTAAGTTAGCATGGCTTTCAAGACCAGTTTTCAATCTAGTTCTCAACTAATTTTTCAGCCTTGTCTCAACCATACTGTTGACACTTAACATTTTCTCAATCACATGCCACACAACTTGCTGTTGCCCTAAAGTGATTCGTCCAGAGTGCTCTGTGTCAAAATAATTCATCTACTCTTTCTTCTTTCTGAGTTAGAGGGGGATTTTCTTATTGAAAGTGGTTCTGGAAGTTCTAAATTCATGTGGAAGAGATCTGAGTGCTATGTCTTGAGGAATGCTTGGAAACAGGGTTTTTGTTGTTTTCTGGAATAGGTGTTTGTTCATTTAGTCTAGAAACAATAAAACAAGGTTTGATGGCTGCTTTTTAATATTTAAAGGTACCATGAATAAATGGAGTGGAATGATTCTTCATAGTACAACAGGGTTTGAACAAATGAGTGGGATTTATAGAAATAACGTCTTCCAATGAGATTTTGTAAAACAAGGCAATTTTAATTGGCATTAAGAAACATGTTAAGCCCCTTTATATAAAGGATTTCTTTAATCCTCACTACTCTATAAAATGTTAAAGAATATGTACTGATAAGAACAGAGGCATTCAGAAAGGTTTAAGCAACAAAGCCAAGAATTAAATTTCAAAATGGCTTTTTCAGAATGAAGGGTATCTTTACCATTGTGCTCTGAGTACCTTACCAGGGAACTAACTGACAAGCAGCCAATTGCCCTTATTAAAGTCATGATCAAAGGCATCTCTGCTTCACCAAAAGGGAGCAATCTCTGCTTTCAAAAAGATTTATCTCAGTGTTAGGATTTGATTATTTAATAGAATAATAAGATGGATATTAGTAAACACCTCTTTTTATTTCCTGCCCCCCCCCCAAAGTACTGTTCCAAGTGGTAATATATGCAATTGTTCCTGTTTCTTGCTCTCACACACCTACCCAAGGTCTTCTAGGAGATTAATGGCGATATATTTTATGCCCCCTATTGTGCACAGGCGGCCTCTATAATGGTGCTGCTACACCTTGCTCATAAAATTCAGCACTCTAAACTCTACCTCAGAGTCTTTGGTGGCCTCTGTATTGTGCACTGAAATCATTGCCTAACTGAGAAATTCTTCTTTGATACAGAACTTGTCAGGATGCTTACATAGCATCTTTGGAGTAAGAAAAGCTCCCGGGAAGACATTTCTATTGTTTTAAATTGTTTTGCATGCTTTACAGTATATAAGTAAACACATGAATCAGACATTGTTTTCAAAACAGGATGGTATAGAAATTAAGAAGGTAGCTATTTTGAAAACTCATTTTACCCACAGTCAAGTTATATAAAGTAGATTTGAAAATAGAAACACAAAAGAATAAAGCATCCTTGTGTCCATTCAGTATTTTATAAGGCTTAAATAATGCAAAAAAGAAAAAAGTTATTTTGTTTTTCATAACATTGAATTTTGCAACTGGATGTTTTATTTTCATACTCATAGAACCATTTTCCAAGAAAAGTAAAAACAAATAAGTAGTAAATTCTGAGGGGTGCTCAGCAACTTAAAAATGCACTTTATTTTTTTTTTGGTTCACTCAAAAAATCCGTTTAAGGTCCAAGAATGTAACTTGAAGTGGGGGCATATAACAGTTGATTAAACTGAGTTTGTCTTTTTAGGCATTTCTTCCAATATTTGCTCAACTTAATATACTATTCCATCTATCATGGCTGGCTTGATCCTGACCAAGCGGCATTTCAGCACTGGAGGCTACACTATGTAGATTGGTTCATGCCTCCTTTAAGTTCTTTCCCTTCTAAAATGTACCAGCATTTGAATGAAGTTACTGGCTTCAGCTTAAATTCTTCTTGTTCACATTCAGAACGTTTCTGATTTGTTGGGGGCGAAGCTTTCTTGTATGATCGCACAACCACATTTTTCCCATAGGAAAATAGTTATCTGGGACATCTTTCTGGGTGAATTTTCCAAAAAAAAAATAATAATTTTCTTTTGTAATACATACTTTTTTTTTTCAACTCTTTTTTTAAAATATTTTATTTTATAATTTTTAGAGAGGGGAAGGGAGAGAGGCAGAATGGGAGAGAGACATCCATGTATGGTTGCCTTTCACCTGCCTCCAGCTACAGACCTAGCTGGAGAACTGGCTTGCAACCTGGTTATGTGCCCTGGCTGGGAATCAAACCAGCAACCTTTGGGTTTGCAGGCCAGTGCCTTATCCACTGTGCCACCAGCTAGGGCTTCGTACTATTTTTTACAAGCCTAAACATTGGTGCACTTTCTTCTCACAAGCCCTGTAGCCTGTCGGGCTCCAGCTGGAGAAGACAGTGACAGTGTTGGAGACTAAACACAATAGTGCATTGTGTAATCATCAGCATTTCAGGAGAAGGAAAAGAAGTAGCTGTGGCCACAGCAGTCAGCATGGACTCACTCACTTGGCCTGAGATAAGACCCTCGGCACAATGTCACAAGTAAGCAATGATCACAGAACCTTCCCTCATAAGCCCCAATTTAACAGATTTGAGAGCAATGGTGGAATGCAATGGAGCCAGCCAATCACAAAAAAACACTCCTGAATGTTCTCAACTCCTTCAGAATTGTAAGTTATAATCTCACAATCCACCCAGAGAGGTCATCAATATTGAGAATTTAAGTAATTTCCATGTGACATATGAGGCTTGTCCCAAAAGTATCGAGACACATAAAGGTTTAATTATTTTGACATCTGCTCGATAATTTGGGACAGACCTCGTATGACATTCAGCAGAGATGGATAATTAAGTCCTTATTCAGTGCACACATTTTCAAAGGATGTTTTAAGTTAAGACAATAACCATATTACTAATAATTAAATTTTAACTTCAAACATGATTAATTTGAGAATTACAAATAATGTCTATTTATCAAAAATAAAAAGTATTAATAAAGTGTTTGATAGGCGGCCAACTCTACTAGAATCTATTTGGTGATATTCAAGAAAGTTAATTCAAGAAAGGGGCAAGGATCTAAGCTTTCAAGGAACTTATAATCTAGTGCAGAAGAAATTAATCAGAGCATACACTGTAACATGAAACATTTGTAAAGCGATAGGCCAAGGCAATTCATGTAGTTCATGAATGCGAAGCAAAGAGTGAAGAAATAGGCAGAAGAAGTGGTCAAACATAGGATTAAAACTTGCAAAGCACTTTAGGGTTAAGAATTATGAGCTCCTATGAAGCTCATATGAGCTTCTATGAGTGTATCTATGTATATGAGTGTATACACTCATATATACATATGAGTGTATCTATGAAGGTCTAGCTGTACACAAAAATGGAACTCTTAACCATCAGGTTATGCCACATATAAGCTATGGTAAATTAGGTATTCTGACTCCTTTTAAAAAGTCCTTACTTTGTTACTTTATTTTTCAAACATTTTTGTGACTGTATATTACTGTATGTCACCTGAGAAAATCAAGTAGTACATGCAATACCATGATTTTATTTAAAGTGGAAATTCAATTTCCTTACCTTCATGTAAGTATTATGTAAGTGTTCACAGTACATACTACTTTTCTTTTCTGAAATAAAGATATACGTACACCACAGTATCCTCATCTACAAAAAATATGCCCCACTCATAAGGTTGATATAAAGGTTAAGGAAGTCATGTTTGTCTTGAACAATCTGCAATATACTGATTCATTTTAATAGGTTTTCCAGTACCTTTAAATGAATGAAATATGCAAATAACTTGTTTTAGATACAATATATAAAGTGTAGTTGCTGAAAAATATTACTGGATATCACAGAAGTAAATCCTGAAAATATGGATATATTATATTTTAATATACTTAAATGGACATTTAAATATTTAGAAATATACTCTCTGTCTAGTTATAGCAACATAACATTAATGTAGAGAGGGAAGTCTCAGTTAAAATATTTAACATTTAGTAATTCCTTCAGGAATAAAATTGCAAAGTCTAACATTCAATTAAATTATATTTAATAGCAAAACAGTTGGTCACATCTTTGAAGTTTATTATCAACACCAATGCACTTTAACATACACGAAGTCCTCAGGTCTCAAAAGTTCAGTCATGTAAGCAGGGCATGGACTACAATCTTTCTTTATTTCACCAAAGGGAATAGAGTGGCTCAGAGGTGAGTGACTGCACTGTTTTCACAGGACTAGAAAGGGGATTTGTTGCTACCTTCATCTGTAAGCTTTCATCAACTTATGCCTTACAAGCTCCATTCAATTCTTCATACAAAAGGAAAATAATTGTGGATACAACATTCACCCTTCCCCTCCTCATTTACATTATTTATATCACTATAGTAAGTAACATGCATGTGATTTTAAGCATGGGACTAGAAGCTATTGTTTGTGGATAGGCAGGTCTGCTTATTATCAACAATACCCAATCCAAAAATTAGTATTCATATTTGCATTTCTCCTTGTATCACTCTGAGCACTGAGGAAGATTTAATAGTTGCTTTCAGCATTCAACATTTCTCTGGGCATGCTATATTTCTCAAGATAGATAATCAGGTGAATGGCTGGGAGATAAAATACAAAAAAAGTTGAAGTATTTGCTGTACTTATGCTATTGTTGCATTTCAATTTCCTTCCAAATTAATTACATGTTTCAAGCCACTGGGTAGAGAATTCTGTACCTGCTGGTGAGTGAGAGGGCTATACGGTTATTGCATTTACATGTACACGTTCCCTTGCCTTCTTCTCCCATCTTCATGGTGGTCATTAATAACAGAACCTTCAGTGCAATGGGCTGTCATTGCTTCCCCTCTATTAGAAGAAAAATGTACTACCCATTTCCATAAAGAATAGGTCATGCAAGCTGAAAAATATGATAAAGTGAAGAGAGGCATTCATTCAAGTTATTTTGCTGAATTCTATTTGACACCTGGAAGACAGTGATACTGATTTCGTCTTCCTATTGTCGACATTGGATGGTAGCATTCAAGGCAACATATTCTGAACTTTTCAGGTAATAACACAAGCCTATAAAAAAGTTTTTATTTGGGACTATGGCTCAGTATGGCAGGTTTAATTACTTTTTATGGTGGGAATGGTAGTGTGGTATTGGTGTTGATCTGCGAAGAATTTCAAAATTTTGGAGGATATTGGAAAATTAGAAATCATAATGGAATTGTAGCACCCTATTCTAAACTGTAAGCATTAAAAAAGTCTTATCAGAAACTAAAATATACATTACTATTGCTTTTGTTCTTTTCTGTTGGTATTACCATCAAGAAAAGTTTATCTTTCATTTGATAGTAGGAAGCAGTCATGAACAAATCAGGTTAAATATAATGTGGTTAATTGCTATTCGTAGAATATTATAATATACTCCTATTTCACATTTTAAAAATATGACATTAATTCCACTTAGTAAAATAGAAGGAAGTTTGCCCCATAGCGAAACAAACAGCCACACAAGTCATGAGTTCATTGCCATGAGAAGTATTGAGACAAGGCTATTCACCAAGATATTGTAAAATAGCAAACAGGAAATTTTCAGGTCAAATAATAGATGAACCAATTTATCCTAAAATCCTTCCCTACTTTGTCATTCTATGTTTCTGCACCAAGTAACATGATTTAAAAGATTAAAACTTGTCAAGATTAATCCAAGGCACTGAATTTTGGGGAAGAACTGTGTAGGTAGTCCAACACCTGTCCTGAAAGTATCAAACCAATGTTGAGCTAATGTCAGTGTAATTAAAACAGTTTGCTTGGCCAATACTTTAGGGACAGACCTTGTAAGTAGAATCTACTCATGTCAAGCACTCATCTATGCCATCATATATAAATTATTCATTTTTGTGGTCACAATAAACCTGTGAGTTCAATATAACTGTTCCCTCTCAAGAGTTAACAGAGAAGGACATTCGCAGCCCCACAAGGTGATGTCCCTAGGGCTCAACCTTCAACATTTAAAATACTCTGTTTACTCTTCTAATTATTTCCAAAGCAGGCGATTCTAACTCTATTAAAGAATATGACAGTCGAATCTGTGGAGAAAATTTTACCCAAAATAATTTCTCAGGCAGAGGGCCCATCGCCAAGCCAAGGTAAGGACTGGGCTCAGTTCCTCCCAGTGAAGCCTGTCCAGGTCGTCCTGGATTTCCCGCAAGAAGCACCAGGCGTGGTGCCAGAGTTTAAAGGCGGCCTGGGGCATGCTCACGCAAGCATGTCTGGATTCTTTCTGCGAAAAGAATTCATTAGCTCAGAAAGAAAAAGGCTCCCTGCCCTCGCATCACACAAATGAGGTGTTACTCTCAGGACTCGTCCAAAGCGCCCTCCAGGAGCCCCGCGGGACACGACCGGCACACGCTGGGCTGGTTTTAATGGAATCCCAGCCTGACCCAAATCTTCTCCACTGAAGAATTCTCCTTGGAAGAAAAACAAATTTTTCTTGCCTGAAGGTTTCTGGCTTCGATCAGATTAGCGTTACCGCTTATTTTCTTTCTCCCTGAATTTATCCAAAGCAACATTCTGCTTATTCGGGGCGTTACCACATATTCAGTCTCAAAACTAAGGTAAAGTCTCTCTATTAAAATTGGTTTCTGCGATGGTTTGTTTATTTTTTATTTTTATTGGCTTTTTTCCCATTACCATTTATCCCTGTTATACCCTCTCTTGGTCCCCCCCTTCCCCCGACCAGCAACTACCACATTGGGTCCACATGCATGAGTTCTTCTGGTTTTTTACAGATCCCTCCACCCCTAAGTTCCACCTCCCCAGCTGTCAGCCTGCTCCTTATCAATGAGTCTGTTTCTATTTTGCTTGTTAGTTCAATTTGTTCATTAGGTTTCACACGTAAGCGAAGTCATACATCGTTTAGATGTCTGTCCCCGAGCTCACAGTCTTTGTGCCCCTCTAGATTCTCTCGGTTCACCTGCCCCCCAGGCTCACCCCCTTGCTCAAAGAGCATCCCTGATCATACCCCCCATCATCTCCTGCCTCCTCCTCATCGGCTACCCAAGGTGGTCCCACCTGCAGAAAGCACAGGGACACAGGACTCCACCAAACACGTCACAGCGGGGCGGCCACTGGCCCAAAGACCCTCTGGCTTCGCCAGTGGCCGCCCAGCTGGACCAGGAAACAGAACCATGGAACACAAAGGAGTTAATGCCTCTGGTGTGAGTTTTGACCAGTGCACCTCCCGATTTGGAAAGCATCTGACAAATTCTTCCCCTCCTCCCTGAAGACATTCTACGTGCCTGAGCGATCATTTCTCTGTCTTATGAGGCTTTGTCTTGGTAACGCACCAAATTGTCTCTACTTTTCTGGCCTTACCTGACTGAGAATGGATGAAATTACCACTTCTTTGACTTTATGATAATGTGAAAGCAATCTTCATTCAGTAGAAACCCTACTTCCAATTTTGAATTTTGATCTCTCCCCAGGCTGGCAGTACGAATCTCTTTTCTGCTGATGCTGGGCACTGCACCCCCACCCCCACCCCCATCAGTCATGTGATCCCAAAGGTGAACAACCGATTCTTTGCAGTGCATGCATTGTGTGAGATGATTCTGCCCGCTTAGAGGTTAATGCAGGTATTCTGAGCATGTTTACGATAGGCGAGGCTAAGCTATGGTGTTTGGAAGGTTAGGTGTATTAAATGCATTTTTAACTTAAGATATATGGTGGATTTATTGGGGTGTCACCCCATCCTAAGTCAAGGGTCATCTATAAATGTTTTCCCTCACTCCTGTAGTCCTAGAATCGCACCTCCAAAGAAGGAGAATGTTCTCTTTGCCTGTTTCTCATTTCTGAGGTTGTCTACCCCTTTTATTTTCACTTTCTTATTTATTGGCTTGTGACACTGCTTGACACAAAGAAAGGCAAACACAGAAGTTTACTCAGGAGAAATGTTTTTTCTATTCTACTACTAAAGCAATTTTCATACAGATTTCTAAGTGAAATTTGAGCAATCATAGGCATATAATTATAATGTACTATTTTCTTGCTGTCTTGATTGAAATTTAATATAGTGGCCTATATCCCATATTTAATTAATCACTGCTAGAATTTACAAAATAGCTCTTTCAATTTGGGGGAGAAGATGTGAAACTTTTCCTTTGGGTCCTCCATGTTACTTCATGTAAGTAGTGATTTTCATTTTTATTTTTTTTTTTAAAGATTTTATTCATTATTTTCAGGGAGATAGAAAGGGAGAGGGGCAGGGAGGGAGAGAAACATCAATGTATGGTTGCCCCCCCCCCCCCCCCACTCCAGGCACAGACCTGGCTAGAGACCTGGTTTGCAACCTAATTATGTGCCCTGGCTGGGGAATCGAACCAGCGATCTTTGGGTTTGCAGGTTGGTGCTTATCCACTGTGCTACCAGCCAGGGCTCATTTTCACTTTAAAAGAGAAAATGTCACTGCCAAAAAATTTACTTTACTGGTACTTTAAGGTCAACAATTTAATTTTATGTCAGCACTTTCCTTTCTATATTTCAATATCTTCATTACCATTCCTTTTCACATAGAGCTAAATGTACTCTTCCATCACTAAGGCAGTAAAAAGGTTAATTTAAAGCAAGCAAAATAAGAAAGAGATGTCAGCACTTTCCTAAAGCCCATCTCCAGCTCCGTTCCATTGCTTAATTTGTTCAATCATTTTCATTTTGAGATATTCCAAACACTCTGAACATACAGACTAATCAAATGAACACCAGAGTACCCACCACCCTAGGCCTTCTAGTCCTCACATTTGGTCAACCTGCTTCAGACTTTTTTAATTAATAAAATATTATTTAGGAGTTGACCTCTTTCGTCAGTTGTCCCATGTCTGTTATGATGAATTTGATTTTCAGTCTCATTCACAGTTTTGCATTTAGTACATATGTATTTATATGTAAATTGATCTTTCACTCTTTTACAAATAGTATAATAAATATATCCACTTAGTTCACCAACCCATATTTTTTGTACCTTCCATATGCCAAATAATACTCTAAGAACTGAATATACTGTGAATAACAACACAGTTTGTCATTCTCCTGGACTTTACATTCTAGCTGAGGAATAACATAAATTTACAATAGGCTATCAGGAAGTAATGATTGCTATTTAACAAAACAATAAAGAATAAACAGCGTTGGAGAGGTGTTAAAACATTTAGGCTGATGAGCAAAGTCTGATTGAAGTGCCTAAGAGAGAGAAACATAGCGCATGGTTAAGTCATATTTTTAAGTGAAAAATACTACCAACACCTCAGCTTTCTCTCCTGTTGGGTGAGAGAGTCCTGAGACTTGATTTGACTGGTCAGGGTCGCTAAGGAATTAGGCTCCTAGCGCCCCCTATTGGTGGATAGACTCAACACTCTTCATTGGCTAACTTTCCTTCATTTCCAAATCCTCTGCTCTTAGAGTCCATTTTCCACCTCAAGTACTTGAGCTCCTTATATGGGGGGAGGGAGGGGGGGCTGAAGCCCCTGTTTTCTTGCTGGCCACTAGCGGGGACCACTCTCAGCGTTTAGAGCCTGCTACCTTGCCATAATGAAACCAAATCTCCCACATGCTCTGAATCTCTAACTTCTTCAGTATTCAGTCAGAGAAAACTGCTTTTCAAGGATCTGTGTGATTAGACCCAGCCTAATAGTTCATTTCTATATGTTTATTTTATTTATTTATTTTTAGAGAGAGGGGAAGGGAGAAGAAAGAGAGGGAGAGAAACACCCAAGTGTGGTTGCCTCTCACACACCCTCAATTGGAGACCGGGCCTGCAACCCAGACATGTGCCCTGACTGGAATTCGAACTGGTGACCCTTTGGTTCACAGGCTGGCACTCAATCCACTGAGCTACTCCGGCCAGGGCATGTTTTGCAATTAACAGCAGGAGGAGAACATCAGTCCATTTTTTTCAGGGTAGAGAGAACTGTAATAGATTCAAGTGTCCCATAGTAGAGATGGGCTGTTTGGTACTCAATACGCTTTGCATAGAGTGTGAATGGAGTCTCAAATGTACAACATAAACCATTCCAGCTGTTAGTTCCACTGTTTGAGAAGCTACAGCCCACAAATAAGTCCCGCATTTAATTAGCAATTCAAATGTTAAACAAAATATTGCTATGCTAGGATTTTTTCAGTTGATAAAAATCCAGGTTTTATAATAAGAAGGAAGGCAACTAAAATATTATCAGTCCAAGGGAAATGCAGAAATAAACTTGATTTAACTTGTAATTTTTCCCCTGAAGGAAAAACATTTTCCTCTTGTGAAGTATGTTTAGGGACCAGTAAAATGTTTGCAATTGCTTGTCAGCTGACTGGCACCTTCACACACACACACGCACATACACAAATTGTTTTAATTTTTTCATTTTTTAATTAATATATTTTATTTTGCTATTACAGTTGTCCCAATTTTCCCATCTTTGCCCCCCCTCCACCCTGTACCCCATTTCCTCCAGCAATGCCCGCTTAGTTCATGTCCATGTGTCATGCATGTAAGTTCTTTGGCTTCTCTATTTCCTTTATTCTTCTTAATATCCCCCTATCTATTCTGTAACCACCAATGTGTACTTTTTAAATTTTTTTCTTTCACATCCAGACAATTCACCATTTAATTACTGCCTTCTGTTAAGAAGGGATTTTTTGGGAAAAATTTTGAACATTGTGAAAAGTCTATGCTATAAGCTATTAAGTCATAAAATTGCCTGCAGTTTTAATTCTATAAATGACTGAATACTCCTTAAACACAGAAAAAAAAAGCAAATATATGAATATATATTTTAATATACAGTCTTCATTATCCCAGATGTCTTCTGGACATTTTCTTTTCCTTGGTTCTTACCCACACGATGCCCTCAACCTATAATACAATGAAGTGTCATTATGGGTTTTTTCGGTCAGGAAGTCTTAGAACAACTCTCAGGTTCTCTAATCTCCCCAGTAAATGAGTGCAGGGAGGCATTTGCGAAACTGTCATTTAGTGCTCATAGTAGCCACTAGTGACTCAAGGTTAGTGGCCATTAAACACTTAAAATAGTAAGGAGGTTGTTGAAACTCTCAATTGGCTAAATTATGATCCCCGAGGCAATCTTTTCTTTGCTGCTTGCATTAGTTTCTTTTCATCTTTCATAGTGAAATTCAGGTGACAGCCCCTGGTGCTTCTCACTCCTGTCATAATTATCCTACTTCAGGCACTCCAGGGGCCCTGGGCTCTGCTCAGTTCTTGCTTGAGTGTTAGGACTGGTGCTCTTTAAGGGGAAAACGGGGTGGTACAGAGAACGTATGTTGAGTGAGACAATGTCATTATTACATATTTTCTACTTTGTCATTATTTTGTTTATATTCCCAAGCTAAAGATGGACTGCCTCAGAAGCCAGGGGCTGGTCTCCTGGCAGAACCATAGCATTCCTAGTAAGTGGCTAGGCAAGACCATCTTCTGCTTCTGAAGATTTTAGCATGCTGACAATTAATCACAATACCATTGTGAACCTCCAGAACCTCTAGAAATAACCACTATTTGGTGTAGTTATGCAACTGGCCATGTGGCCAGCTACACAGGTTGATGTTCCACCTCAGGGGTTTATACCTTGGGGTTTGATGCAGTTTTCCTCTGGGGCAGCCACAGTTAGTGCCCACCTTTAGAAAACGATGACCAACTTCACAGCATTATTCTTTCTGTCCACTTCCTACCCAGAAGACAATTAATTTCACAGGGGTAAATATAGAAAAAGCTAAACAACAGTTAAGGGAAGAAAGCAAAATCAAATGAAGGATTAAATTAATGGTAGTTTGCCAGTAGGAGATTCTACATCAGTGAAATACATTGGAAATGGGATGTCAGTCAGCTTTCCATACGTGACACATTACACAATTGGAAAAGTGTGAATTGAATAACACACGGAGGTATGAACTACAGAATGCTCCATGAATAAAATCATCACCCACAGCCATCTGATATTCTGAGGAAAAAAAGGAAGTGTGGTGTAGGCTGGCTTTACTGGCACAAATGAAGTGAATGCTATATGGAAATATTTATATAAAATTAAAATGCCTCTCTAAGAACTGTTTAGGAAATTTACAGTAATAAATTCCTTATTTGAACAGGCATAAAAATTTTAATCATAAAAAGATGCATTTGTCTATGCACCCAACTAAACAGAGGTTAAACAAATATTTAAAGGCTAACAGTTTTTTAAGGGAGCCAAAAAAATGAATATAGTAGATTTCAGTATTTCCAATTCTGATACTGGCAGAATTGGCTATAGAATTTCCTATCTCAATCTCTTACAACAAACCATAGTTCGACTGTTTTGTTCTGTTCTGAATGACAGAAATTTTCTAATCTCTGTCCTTTCTAATTCCTAGCACCTGAAAGCTAGAGTAATGAGATTCCATTTGTGAAACTTGCAATCCTAGTGAAAATTATGCATTTATGTGTAATAGATTTATCTTTATTGTAACTATACAAAGAGATGTTATCACCCCTATTTTGTAAAAAAAATTTTTTTGAGAAATTCTATACTGGGCATAACTAATGCCATGAATGCTGCTTTCTAAAATTTATATTGAAGACAAAGCAACTTTGCCTGAACATACCTTGCTTACAACCATAAAATATGAACTAAATCATGAATGGTTACAGCCTGCATGAAAGTACCTTTAACATGCTGCTAAAGAATTAGAGCCCTGGCTGGTGGCTCAGTGGATAGGCACCAGCCTGTAAACCCAAGGTCGCTGGTTTGATTCCCAGTTAGGACACATAACCAGGTTGCAAGCCAGGTCTCCAGCCAGGTCCAGCTAGAGGCAGGTGAAAGGCAACCATACATTGATGTTTCTCTCCCTTTCTTCCTCCCTCCCTGCCCTTCTCTCTGAAAAATATAAATCAGATCTTTAAAAAAAAAAAAAAGGGGGGAGAGAAAGGAAAAAATCTTCTGCTTTAAGAGGTTTGTTTTCTTGTTTGTTTGTTTTTTAATTCTAGTTAATACACAGTTCTTTGTTAAATAGGAGACTTGTAAATATTTTTCCTAGATGGCAGCTGGAAAGCCACTGGGTAAAGAGTTTTGAGCATGATAAATTTCAATTTTTCAATTTCCCTTTAATGGACTATATTTTACTTCTTAAGTCTAAGAATTCATTGTCTATTCCTAAATTCTCCCAAACTATCTCCTTTTTCCCTAGAAGTTATATAGTTTAATGTTTCACGTTTAAGTTCATGATTCATTTGAAGTGATTTTTCTTTCTTTTTAAAATGAGATATAACTGACAGATAACATTGTATAAGTTTAAGGTGTACACAGTATTAATTTGATACACATACATAGCAATACTATTACTACCACAGAGTTAGCTAATACCTTCATCAAATCACATAATTATCTTTTAATTTGGTGTGAGAATATTTAAGATCTAATCTCTTAGCAACTTTCTGATTAAAAAATGAACAGAATTTTTGCATAAGGTATGATTTGGGGTCAAAGCTGTTTTTGTTTTCTTCAGAATTTTTATCTGACCAAGATATATTTTACCAATTTGATATTTACCTTGTATAGAAATTACTGCATAGTTGCTACATAACCTATGAATATGATAGTATGTGATAACTGCTTCCCTTAGTGTAATGTCACTGAGATGAGTTACTGAGAAGTGGATCAGGGCTTTGTTTGTTTGTTAATGTTTTTGCTGTTAGTGATAGAGATTTCTTGTATAAAAAAATTAAAAGACCATTTGTCTCTTCCCTTCTCTGGAAAGTAAGGTTTGATTTTATTGCTTTTGAATTTTCTTATCCACTTTCCTATAAGCAAATTAAGAGTTTTTGTATATATTTTAGGCTAAGCTCCACCCTACTCTCAAAACCATTCCCCAAAATAGACTCCTGGGAAGCAAATGTACCAGATCCATGTCACGATTCGGAGGCTATGTAGACCTAAGGTCTCATTATTATAAGAAATATTTTTATAACATGTTAGTTATTCTAAAATGAACTCACAGATGATGAAAAATACTACCTACAGTTATATATTATTTAATTTAGGCTAGTGCTCTTATTAATTTTAAAGGTAAAGTAAAAGGAAATTGATTTATAATTAAATATATGCATATCATGTTAATGCCTTAACAGAAGTACATTAAAAAGCCCAAAGAAACAGTCAGATGCTTTTACTTACATGTAATCATCCTACATGAAAAGCTGTGTGCTGTATGTGTGCAGTGTTGGTGACTGAACACCCATGCACTGATATACTGTTGGTTTCATGATACCAAAGTGGTCATCAACTTCGGGTCATGTTCTGAGCAAAACACTGGGCCACCTTTCACAACTTGCACAACATTTCATTCTGAGAAATGTATATAAAAATAATACATAAAGTATTTGTTATATTTATTTTTAATATGGGGTTAAATTTCCACCTCAGGTAAACATGAGCAAATTTTTTACCCATGTAGGGATATTGGAAAGAAGTCTTTGCCTTTAGTATTGCCTACATTGAGAATATCTAGCATTCCCAGCCTCTAATCTAACATAATACCCCCAACAATTATTAACACAGAAGCACTCCCTCACATTTCTTAACTGCCCCATAGATGTTGAACAGAATTTCTGCTAGGAAATTCTGGCCAGTTCCAAATAGTACAAAATCTGATTACTAGAGATACCAAGAAAGTCATGTGACTGTATGAATCTAGCTGGTTATTAAGTCAGAAGGGAGTTTATGGTTTTAGTGTTTCCAGTACTTAAATGTATTTATAAAAACTGTTGACACTATACAGGCCACACAAAATACTTTATCCAACTATCGACATCTGTGCCATGTTGGTGTTGGCAAGTACTAACGTCTTGTCTATGTTGGTCGAGATTGTCAGAGCTTTGTTTTATGCTGAGAATTTTAAAATTTTATTTTGGGCATTTTGGATATTATGTCAAGATTCTGTGTCTTATTTAAATGCCATAGAAGATGTTTTTATTTTGGCAAGTAATTGACCTGGTTAAGTTCAGGTCTTAAGTTCCAACCTGCTTTCTGCAGGATGTGTTTCCAATGTGTGTTCAGTTTTCCAAAAGTTTTTAGTTCTCTTTGGATTTATCCAGCTATTTACTACCCACTAGTCAGTCTTTAATATGAATTATAATGGCTACATAACTTGCTGAAGTCTGCACGTGGGCCCCATTGAGGTAGCAAGATGCCCTCAGGAACATCTTAACCTAAGAACAAAGTCAGGCACATAAACAATTACAGTGTATAGTTTATAGATATGTTCAAAGTGATCGTGGAAAACAATGAACAATAAGGAAAAATGTATAGGTCAAGGTCAGAATTTATTTTCTTAAATGTGATATATAGTTAGTTTATACTTAAAATGTACGTTTTCTTCTATTGAAAACAATGGTTGCTCACTCTGTGATTTAACCTGAACAGAAGCAATTTCAAAAGTTTGACTTAGAGCATTACAGTTAATAATCCTTAACCTTGGCCAATAAACATGACAGGAAGTAACTCAAATGTCGTAGACAAGGAAATTTTTCTAATAGCAATTTGACCATTAGGTGCTCAGCATTTACTAAAAGAATGAATATTCTCAGGAAAATATGAAATTGCTTAAACATTTCTAGCTGCATTATTTATCCTACACATCTTGCCTCTAGGCTTTATTAATCACTACCTCATGTGCAGCCCAGCAAAGTATTGGCTAGCATAAGGACATGTTATTTGCAGTGTCACGGATTTATTTTTCTGCTACATGCATAGCATTTTTAAAGTACTTAAATTGCTAAGACTTAAACTTAGATCACGCTCTAAAAATGCCAAGTCCCTTTGGGTCTCCAATTGTAGTGGATACATATTCGTGCTCTACTTATCTCTGAGCAAATCTAAAGGAAGAGAGAGGAGAGGGAAGGGAAAAAACATGTAGCTGGCAAAGTATAAATTATAGATAGGGCACTGGAGTTGATACATTTGTTTGTGTTGGTGAATGTGGGATTCAGGGGAAAAACTCAAGGAAATACATCAAAGCAAAGAATGAAGTAGCATAGAAATTTATTCCTTGTTTATAATAACAAAATGCATTTTCATGTCTGAGGAGGGAATTCAGCACCCTCTACTTAATGTTATTTGTTTAGTAAGCTTTTATGTAGTGTACAGTTTTCTTAACCCAAAACTTCAATTCACACGGGACTTCCTCTTTCACTCAAATGATACCTCTGGGTTTGAACTACTGATCCAAGGTGTTTTCATAACAATGTTTATGTTTACAATGTAAGTGTTTAGGTTTAATGCTTATGTTGTCAGGTAAAAGCAAAAATAATGCATGAGGGTATCTGTGAAACTCTATAAATGTCTTTCTCTTAATGAGGCTAAGTAGAGATGACATTTCTGTATGGTTTCTAAGTGTCTGACCAGCTATTCCCTGAAGTCTATTTTTAGGAATTCACTGTGCATCAGAACAACTTGTCTTTTTATTTCGTCATTTATTTGAATACACAAAGGCCTCCTTTGTACTGCAGGAGTTGAATTTGATGAGCTGGCTAATTTTCATACAGCCTTTTTTATGACAGCAAATCAGTAAATCACTATCATCACACAATGTTGATCTGTGGATAGGGTAAACATACTGATTAATTTGCCATTAATAAAGTTGGCTCTGCCTTATGTAAAATAGTTCAGAATTTAGCTGTAAAGTGCTCAGACATCTAAAAGAAACTAATTAATGCCAGTGACTGAAGGTTATTGAAAAAGTAATAAACTATGGGAGTCATACTAAAGAGCACAAAGAAAACAAACCATCTCACATAGAGAACACTCTCATTTCTGCAGATGACAGAATATTGCTTCAGTACCCAAAGGTTCTTGTGGCAAAACACTTGGAAAACAGATACTCTGGCTCAAAATCCTACCCATGGACAGCAAGAATAATGTAAACAAGATCAACATAAAAGCACATTGGTATAATTTACATAATATAAAATAACAATAAAAATCCTACATATGTTCATCTAATTTATCTTCAATCAAATTCACACTTTCCCCCTTTTCTTTCATCATTTTCATGCTCAGTACACAGACTAGCATCCTACTTCACTGTGAAAGTTGAAGACATTCATCCATACGCAGGTACTCTGCCTTCCTGACTTGTAAAACAAATGAAGAGCTAGCCATTTCCTTCATGGAGGTATTAGAATCCTGTTCCTTCTCACCCCCTTGAGCATTTTGCCAGCACAATTCTCTCTCTTACATAATCATTTTCCTCCTATATGATCATTACAATCAGCACAGAAACATGCTATGTTTTTCTCTCATTAAAACAAGAAAAACTCCTTGTGACTCCACTTCCACTCTAGCTACGGTTACTTACTGTTCCTCAAAGTGCTATCCAAACTCACTTTTTCTGTTACTTTCTTTCTCGTCTCCTTTAACCCACTTCTGCTAGCTATCCTCCCACACTTGAGTTAAGCTACTTTTGTCAAAGGCACCAATAACCTTCAGTGTCTTACATTCCAAGGTCAATATGAGTCAATTCTCAGTCCTCATCTTCTTTATCCATAAGCAATATTTGACACTGATCCCATCTGTCTCCGTGATTCACTTCTCTTTTTTCCCAATACTACAACCTCTTGATTTCGTTTTAACATCCTTTGCTTATCAGATCTCCATTTCTTATTCCTCCTTCCTTACCCAAACTCTTTAGATTGTAGTGTTCTAGGACTCAATCCTTATTCTCTACTCATTTATATTCACTCCATTGGTGATTCTGTGCAGTTTGTTGAATCTAAAGGCTATCTACTTGGGTATCTATTGTAGTAAACATTTGTACATAAACACCCATTTTTTAAAAAATTCTACTTAGATATTTAACAAACATTTGGATATATCATAAATAGTTCAAACTTAATATAACCTAAACATTTGATGTCTACCCAAGCTGTTTTTACCTGGATTCTTCATCTTAGTTGACAACTCCATCATTTTCAATGCTCAAACCAAAAATTTCATATTTACCCTCGAATCTCTTCTTTCTCTTTAGACCTACAACCAATCCTTTAAAAATTATCTTGACTACATCTTCAAAGCATATCAACAATGTGCCCACTACCCACATGTCACTGCTAACAGGCTGATGTAAGTGACCATCTACTCAGGATATTGCAGTGGCCTACTAACCAGGTCCTTGCTTCCAGCCTTGCCCCATTGAAGTGCTCTCAACAAAACATGGAGAAGGATCGTTTTAAAATGTGAGTCATATTATCACGTCAGATGTCTCCCCTTTTCTTTCAGAGAACAATCTGAAATCCCTCTGGTCACTATAAATCCCTGCCTGGCTTCCCTTTCACTCTGCCACCTCTCTGACCTCATTTCCTCTCACCCTCCTTCATTCCCCCCACCCCACTCCAGCCCCATGGCTGCTCTGATGTTCCTAGAACATTCCAAACACACTCTTAACATAGGGACTTTGCCATGACTGTTCTCTCTGCCTGAAATTCTCTTTTCCTAGAAATCCACATAGCAACTCACCTTTTATCCTTTTAAGTCTAGGTTCAAATAGTGCATTCTTGGTGAGATACTTTTCCATATATTTATTTAAAATTAAATGTCGTCATCCCTGGGTCAACAGTTCTGATCATTTTTTTGCTCTATTTTTTGTAAGTAGTATTTATCTTCTAAATTTATACATAATTTATTTATGTAGTTGAGTAGAGGGCTTTTATACTTGCTTTGTTTACTCCTATATTCCATTCACTCGAAAAGTGACAAATAGTAGGTATTGACATATAGTACATACTCAATAAATGTTTCTTAAATCAGTGTCACATGAACAATTTATTTTATTATAATCTATGTGCTCACTGTGATATTTCTGATTCTATTGGCTCTCCTGCATACCAGACCTAGGTAACACTTATCACATACCTACAATGCTAGGATCAAAATTTAAAGGGTCTCTATTCACCATAAAGTGATCCAAATCTGAATTTAAGCACTGGGTAGTCACAATGTATGATTTATTCCCAATTCATAATATTTATTCAATCATATCCATCTCCATTTATCTCTTGTACAGTTTCTGTGAATTTTGGAGAGAAATATTAGAGTTTCTAACCAAGACTAGAGCAGAATTAGTGCATGTTGTATTTAAATTCTATAATTCCACCATCCATATATTGTCCTGTGACAACCATAATCAGAACTGAACTTGGCCAACATAATTGTAAGGTTTTTACATAGAAGCAGACCAAAACAAAACAGGGACATCAAGTGTGAAGCCTGTTTTGTCAAATTAAATATATCATAAGGTAAAGAAAGACAAAGGTAGGGTAAATAAATTGGATACTGGGTCCAGGCTCCACCTGCCTCTCAGGGCCAGTAGAAATGTCTGGCACAATCTAAGAACATCCACAATGAGGCATATTTTATAGGAAGCAGCAAAGGGCTCCTCAAGACCCACAGGAGCCCACCCTAATGGCAGAATTCCTAAATGACTGCCAAAGGTATCTTGCCCCAATCCTTAGAAACAGTGAACATGGTATGACAGCACACCCACAGATATGTCATGTTCCATGGCAAGAGGCACTTTGCAGATGTGACACAACTGACCTCTAAGAGCAGAATAGGGCCTCAGCTAATAGTCAGCAAGGAAGAGAATCTCAGTCCTACAATCACAAAAAACTGAATTCTGCCAACAACCCAAATCAACTTGGAAGTAGATTCCTCCTCATTCTCTAGAAAGGAGGGTAGCCACATCCACAGATAATTAGATAATGAGATTTTAGAATTTTAACTGATAGAATATAGATGAGATTTTAGACTTTAGAATGATATTGCAATGAAATGAGGCTTTCAGGTCCCATGGAATGTTGCTTCTGGGAGGAACGTGAATCTTTGGGGACAAGAGGGCAGACTGATGCAGATTCTAAAGATGATCCCACCAAGATCCCAGGACTCTAGTTTTTCAAATGCTAATCTAGGTAATGCTTTGAAAAGACTTTACACATATAGAGGTGGACAAAAGTAGGATTAAAGTTATAATACAAATAAATAATACAAGAGTTAATAAAGCAATATAAGAATAAATGTTGTGTTTCATGTACTCACAATGGTAAACCTAATTTTGCTGGCCCCTGTATGGAGTCAATTGAGTTATGATATGGAGATTATTCAAGTGAGCCTGGTTTAGTCAGACAAGACCCCTTAAAAGCAGAGTATTCTAATGGTGGCAAAACAGAAGAAGCCATCTGAGAGATGCAAAGTACAGAAGAGCCTGGCTTACTCTTGCTGGGGTGAAGTCAGAGGGATTCACATGGAAAGGAATGGGGGTAGCCTCAAAAGCAGAGAGAGGCCCCTGGCCCACATCCAGTAAAGAAGGGGACCTCAACCTCCAGCTGCAAGGGGCTCATTTCCACCATGGAATCCAGAGACCATCTAACAAGCCCCAGCCCCTCTCTCCACCCAGATATAGGATGGCTCACTCGCTGGGGCAAAATCCTGAGGGGCAGCAGTGAAGGGGATCGAAGTCCAGGCTCTTATCCTAATGAGACTCATTAACACAAAGGCTGGGTGTAAAACCAACTCAGGTAGCAAGTTAAAATTTAAGTAGACTAACTACCTAGATTGAAGAGAAACTCGTTAACCAAGGAATTAGGAAGATACCAGCAAGTAGAACTTTGTCATCCAGAGAGGAGGTTCAATTATTTTTTAAAAGAATCTAAGCTTCTACCCTGGCTGGTGGCACAGTGGTTAAGGTGCCAGCCTGCGAACCCAGAGGTCAGTGGTTTGATTCCCCAGCCAGGGCATATAACCAGGTTGCAAGCCAGGTCTCCAGCTGGATACGTGGCTGGAGACCGGTGAAGGCAACCATACATTGATGTTTCTTTCTCTCCCTCTCTGCCTCTCTCCTTTCCTCTCTTTCTGAAAATAATACATAAAATATTAAAAAAAAAAAAAATACTAAGCCTCTGCCCTGGCTGGTAGCACAGTGGATAAGGCACCAGCCTGTGAACCCAAAGGTCACTGGTTCAATTCCCCAGCCAGGGCACATAACCAGGTTGCAAGCCTGGCTGGAGGCAGGTGAAAGGCAACCATATACATTGATGTCTCTCTCCCTCTCTGCCTCCCTCCCTTCCTCTCTCTCTCTGGAAATAATAAATTAAAAATATTTTTTAAAAAAGAATATAAGCTTCTTTGCACAGCTACGATTGAACTTTTTACCTCAATACATTAGTATAGCAAATATCAGTTCATGTGTGTCATTTATAGAAATAAGAGCAAAATTAAAGTGTCATGTTAAAATAATTCATTTAGCTTAATTCTTACCTATATGAGAGATATGTAGAAATCAGTAAATAAAAAGGCTTCAAATATGTCATCATGCATATTGGTTTATATGTGACTAGGAGCAAAACTCAATAAATTACACTTTAATGAAAAGTTCAGAACCCTGGAAACTATTTTTGCCTTTATTTCCCCACCTTTAAATTGAGCAAAATATTATACGTCTATAGAGGTATGTGATGTGATAATGGGATAGGTTGTGTTTTATGAAGAGAGTATAAAACCCATGAAAAGTTGCCCACAGCCAAAAGGATATTAGGCTGAGCATAAAAAGCAGATAGCTAGGAGAAAATAAGAATTTTCATAAAATTGAAAATACAACCCATTTTCCTCTTTTGTACTTCTCCAGGCTACCAACGTTCTCTCCCAGCCTTGTTTCACCATGACAACCTTGATAAGTATGAGGGCAGATAAAACTTTTGAGAACTGGCAAAATAGTTTTGGGTGCTAAGCCATCTGAAAGCTGATGGAGCAGAGTTAGTTCACCAGTAGCATGAAAGGTGGTTGGCATACTGACTGCATACTAAGTAATATAACTAGAATGGGTAATATTTTACACATGAGTGTTAGAATGAAACCATGTGTTTTTAGATATAGAAAATAACTAAGACACCTCAAATTCACAGCTGAGAAAGCAGAATTGAAAACAGCAATAGGAATAGACATTTAAATCTATCAAAACCTCATCAATCTAATGATAACATTTCCTTCCCTCCTTCCATTATTGATATTAAAAGATGGCCACCAAAATCAGGTAGTAAAATACGCCAGGACTTCCAGATGGGCTTCCTTTGTTCCCATTTTTGAAGTAAAACTGGTCAGAAAGGAACGTAATGAGAGAAGAGAAACTCCAGCTATATCTGAATCTACCTACGGTGTTGACCAACAGCTTAGCTTTTCTCTGCTCTTGACACAAATTCTCTTCTGTGGTGGTTAGTTCAGTTTGGTGAGGTCCTGTTCCTAGAGGAGAGCTGACAGCTGAGTTCTTTCAAGCTATTCTGAGACTGTGTGGAGAAGGGGGAGGAGCCCGGAGCCCACTGTTCTCCTAAAGCAAAATACATACACATGTGTGTACTCAAATACTGACACACTCTTCATGAGGAAACACATTCTTTTCTTCAAATTTAACTTTAGCTGGGTTTACAGCAAAAAGAGTCCAGATTCATTGGTTAATTTCTGTGCCTACCACTGACTTCTCCTTTCTAAGGTTCCCTAGGGCAGGAGTGTCAAACTCATTTTCACCAGGGACCACATCAGCCTCGCCGTTGCCTTCAAAGGGCCAAATGTCATTTTAGGACTGTATAAATGTCACTACTCCTTAACAGTTAAGCAAGCCAGGTAGAAACAAAGTGCTGAGCCAAATAAAATAAGGTGGAAGGCCAGATTTGGCCCATGGGCATTGTGTTTGCCACGGGTGGTCTAGGGGATGGAGGAAGAGAAATAGATGAAAAGTAATAAAAATAAACATTATAAACTCCTGACATCATTCAGTGGCCCCTAAGATTTATACTTTACTCACCTCTTTATTTATTCACATTTATTCAGAATGCTGAATCCAAGGACAGGTTGGAAACACAAATGAATCACGTGGTTTCTTCTGTCACCTACGTGGTAAACCACATGTGGCAATCACCCACCTGGTGAAAGCGGGTTTCATTGTGTTCAGCAGTAGAGACTGCAAAGCAGAAGAGGTCATACGCTCTAGTGACAAAGAGAGTGGGAGCTAATTTTAAGGCTTTTCACTTGGATAAAAGGGGCAGGTGAAATATATAAATAAAAGCTAGCCTTTTACATGAACATCATTGCCTTGTGTTGTGGGGTCATTCAAGCCAATGATTTAGTTCTGCAAATCCACCAAAGCATCACATTTATTTGTGAGTGGGAGATACCAAAAAGTGACGGTTTCAAAAGAGCCATCACACATTTTGCTCAGCCTGTTGCCTCTAAACCCACTTTGTTCCACACGGGACTAGGGGTCTCTAGCTATAGAATACAGCCTGAACTCACAAGTGAGATTTGAACCCACTAAGGTAGGCTTCCATGCAGGGCAGCCTTGTGAATGTTGACCTAAAATGTTCACCTCTTAGGAAATGAGATCAGGAGCTAAGATAATGAAACTGTCTTCAAAATGGCTGTAGCTTTTACATTTTCTATATGTAAAGTTTAACATCTTGTATGAATTTACAGTCTGGTGAGGGGCTTTAACACCACCAGAAGGCATCTGGGAAGGGAAGAAGTCTGCATGGAAGAAGTAAGTATGTAAGTGGAAAGGAGCAAGGAAACCTGGAACCTACCACGAGGATGGGCTGAACCCAGGGTCAGTTCTTGTTCCCTCTGGTCTAGAGGGTAAAAGAGTCATGCAGGGGACATTGGTGCCCTTCATCAGGGAACTGAACACATCTGCAAAGCAGGTAGAGTATTTGCAGGGCAGGTAGCTGTCCCATACCAATGTGAAGGTCAGCAAAGTAAAACACAACCGGTATGAGTTACAAAGTGACTTCTGCCTTAAATCCATCCTCTGAATCTCACTCAAGAATGAGGCTTGTGGCCCAATTTAACTTATGGAAACATACAGTAAATCTTTGAATAATAATATTTCAGCCCCAACTTTTCTCCAGTGAAAGAACACACCATCAACAATAATAATATATCATATTATATCAGTCTATCACATCCCAACAGAAAAGCTACACAGCCTCTGATTATCAGAGCGGAATGTCAGTGATAAACAGGAAAAGAAACAAGACATAACTTGAATAACAACAGTAGCAAAGGTTCACCTTATTTAAAATCTCCCTTATTGAAATGTTCTTATGTGTTCAGGAGTGATAACCATAACAGGGAAATTCATACTAATGCTTCATATAACTACAAAATTCCTTCTTTAACTTTGAATAATATACTATAGAAATACACCACTCTTTAATTTTTCACCTATTTGTGGACATTTGAGTTGTTTTCAGCTCAGGGTTAATAATTATCACTTCAGGTGAAGAATGTTTCACCCCTCACATTAATCCAAAGTGTGCAGTGTTTATTATTCTTTAGCCATTAGTTCAAAGATGAATTATTAATATTTGTGAATATTCTGGTCAACAACATAATAAATTTTTCAGCTTTAAAGAAGTATAATTTACATTAAAAACAATTATATATATATATATATATATATATATATATATATATATATATATATATATATATATAAAGTGTATTGTTCTATCAGTTTTGACACACACTTTTACAGTGAAACCATCTTGGCAATCAAGGTAATAAAAATATCCATCAACCCCAAGTTTATATGTGCATCCCTATAACTTCTCATGCCCCTAACAGCCATCTCTTTCTGTCTCTGTGGATCAGTTTGAAATTTCTAGAATTTTCTGACCATGAAATCATAGAGTATGTACTTTCTTTTTGAGATTTTTTTCTAGCATAATTAGTTTGAGATTCATTCATGTTGTTGCATGTAAATCATATTTCTTTCTTTTTTTTTTTAGGGCTGCATGTGTGTGTTATGCATTGTTGAGTAGGCTCCCATGAATGAGTGACATCTGCAACGTCCTATCCTCACCAGCCCTGCTCACCCCTACAGACTTATGCCTGTGGTTTTTGATGGAGTCCATCCATCTCCCGTTTGTCTTCTCCTTTCCCTGCAGCCTGCTCTTCTTCCCAGCATGGTTGTCTTTTCCAAAGAGCTCTGCCTCCTCAAGATGTGCCAAAAACAGGACAGCTTCTGCTCTGTCACCTTGGCCTCCAGCAATGTTTCAGGCTTAACTGGTCCAGGACCCACCTGCTCATCTTCCTGCTGGTCCAGCATTATCTGTCAAGCTCCCCTCCAGCACCATGTTGTAAACTATTTTCCATTTGCCCTTTTTCAATTAGGAGAATATGGTTTATTTAAGCATTCATTTATTGATGGATATTGGATCATTTTCAGTTTTGAGCTAGTAAGGATAAAGTTGTTTTGAACATTTGTACACATATCTTTGTATATAAACACACCTTCATCTCTCTTAAGTAAATACCTAGAAATGAAATAATCAAGTTATGACACAATATGTGTAAATGTTTTCTTAGATGGCTGAAACTTTCTGCATTTCCACCAACAAAGGAAAAGAAATCATTCAAATGGTTCCACAGCCTTGCCAAAATTGTTCTGGTCAGGTTTCTAGTTTTAGCTATTTTATTGAGTATGTAATAACATTTCATTTTAATTCATATTTCTTTAATAATTGATGATGTTAAGCATACTTTCCTGCACTCATCTTTAATTCATATATTTTTTTAGTGAAATATTTGTTCACATTTTTTTGCCCATAATCTGAATTGTCTGCTAACATATCGTAGGTAACATTTCATCTTTACATGGTTGATAGAAGCTACAAACTTAGCCTGAAATTTTCTTGGTTTACAAACTCAATTTTTTTAGGAGAAAAAGTACTATTCACTTATGTGTTTTTTGAGGTGGCATTAGTAATTTATGTCTTTCAAGGAATTTTAACTTCATTTGTCATATATTGGCATAAACTTTTCAATAATATTTCCTTATAATCTTTTGAACTCTGTAAACTATATACTAACATCTCCTTTCTTGGTCCTATTACTGATAATCTGTTTGGTTTTTTTAAGATTTTATTTATTATTTCCAGAAAGAGAAGAATGGAGAGAGGCAGAGAGAGAGAGAAACAGAAACATCAATGTATGGTTGCCTTTCACCTGCCTCCAGCCACAGATCTGGCTGGAGACCTGGCTTGCAACCTGGTTATGTGCCCTGGCTGGGGAATCGAACCAGCTACCTTTGGGTTCACAGGCCGGCACCTTATCCAATGTGCTACCAGCCAGGTGATAATCTGTTTCATTTCTTCTCTTCACTTTGGCTAATGGTTTATCAATTTTATTTATATTTTCAAAGAACCAGATTTTGGTCTCTAATTTTCTCCATTATTTTTCTCAAATCTGGTTTTGATCTTGCCTTTCCTCCACCTACTTTAGACTTAAGGCTCTTTTAAAATATTTTTTAATGGTCGAGCTGGAGTCACTGATTTCAGTTCTTTTCAGATATATGTATATAGATATATTCAATGCTGTAAACTGCACTTCAAATACTGGCTTAACCATATAAGATAAATTTGTTTTCATTTTCATTCAAAATGCTTTTTAGTGTCTCTTTTGATTTCTCCTTTGGCTCATGAGTTACACAGAATTGTGCTATTTAGTTTCCAATTACATATAGATTTTCCAGCTATCTTTCTATTATTGACTTCTTTATTGATTTGATAATACAACTTTATTGTATAATGGTCAGAAAACATATTTTGTATGACTTAGGGGCTTTTAAAATCTATTAGAATTATTTCCTGGCCCAGAACATGTCTTCTTTGATAAATGCTCCATAGGTAGTTGAAAAGGATATGTGACTGGCCTTTGTTGGGTGAAGGATTCTATTAAGGTAAAGTTGATTGATATTTTTAATCAGCAAGATGTAGAAATCTATGACTATACTTATGAATTTGTCTATTCCTTCTTGCTCTTCTATCAGGTTTTGCATCATGCATTTTTAAACTATGTTATTCATTTTAAAAATTCAGGGTGCTAATCATCTTTTGACACATTGACCACTTTATCATAATAAAGTGACTCCTAGTCCCTGGTAAGATTCTTTGACCTAAAATCTGCTTTTCTGATATTAATTAGCTTCATTTTGCTAAATAGTAATATGGTATATCCTTTTTCATCCTTCTATACTTAACCAATGTATGTCTTTATTTTTATTTTTTTTAAGATTTATTATTTTTTGCAAAAGGGGAAGGGAGGAAGGAAGAAAGGGAGCGGAACATCAATGTATGGTTGCCTTTCATCTGCCTCCAGCTACAGACCTGACTGGAGACCTGGCTTGCAACCTGAATATGTGCCCTGCCTGGGAATCGAACCAGTGGCACTTGGGTTTGCAGGCCAGTGCTCAATCCATTGAGCCACAGCAGCCAGGCCAGGTGTCTTTATTTTTAAATTGGGTTTCTTTTAGACAGTATGTTCTTGGATCTTGCTTTTTATCCAACCTGGTTATCTCTGTCTTTTAATTGCAGGGTTTAAACCATTTACATATAATGTGATTATGATATGGCTGGGTTAAGCTCTGTCTTCTTGTTATTATTTTTTTCCTTATCTGTTTTTTTTTTAAGGCACTTTTTTGGATTATTTATTATTGATGAATCTCTTTATTCTCAATTGGCTTCTTAGCCAAAATAATTTGACTTTTGTTTTTAATGGTTGCTTAAGCATTACATAGTACATATTTGAATGATCACAGTCTATATTCAAATAGTATTTTACCACACTGTATAAAAACAAACCTTATAACAATATATTTTTATTTCCCCACTCTGCATTTGTGCTTTATTATACATCTTAATTATACATGTTATAAACCCCACAATCCATTGCAATGATTTTTGTTTTAAATATTTATCTTTATAGAAATCTTAAGTATTAAAAATGTAGTTTTATTTATCAACATATTTATAGCACTTTTCTGTTTTTAAGTGTAAATCTATGTATTCATCTAGTATAATTTTTCTTTTGCCTGAAGCGCTGCCTTTAACTGTCTTTCAGTATAGCCCAAATAACAATGAATAATTTGGGCTTGGGTATCAGCAGAAAATTTCTTATCCTAGTTTCCTTTTTGAAACTGGAATAAGAATCCTAGAGATTTTCTCTTTTCTTCTAGCAACTTTAAAGGCATGGCTCCTGCTGTCACTCTTTATTTTTCTGTACACATTGTGACCTTTTATTTTTTCTGACTGCTTTTAAGATTTTTTTCTGACTGGTCTTAAGCAAGTTGATTTTATGTGATGGGGTAGTTTTCTTCACATTTCTTATACTTGGGTTTGTGAAATTCTCAGTATTTAGTTTCCATCAAATCTGGAATATTATGACTTTTGGTCATTATATCATTTTATCTCCATATCCTCTCTTACATGGATTACAATTTCATACACACAAATCTCCTTGAAACTGTCCCAAAGTAGTTGTTAGTTTCATTTTGGTTGTGACATAAAGTTCACTGTTCTTTTGTCTGCAGTGTCAAACCTGCTGCTAATCCCAACCAAAATGTTTGTCATCTTCGACATTGTAGCTTTCACCTCTAGAAGCTTGATTTGTGTCTTATTATATCCTTCATATCTCAATTTAACATGTATAATCTTTCTTCTATTTTCTTACACATGTGCCACATTAGTATAGTAATCATTTTAATATGCTTTTCTGTTAATTCTATCATCTGTATTTTTATCGGTTCATTTCCAGTGATTGACAATTTTCATATTTCCTGCTTCTTTACATGCCTATTAACTTTGGATCAGACATCAAACATTATGACTTTCACATTTTTGGATCCTGTAATATTTTTATTTTGATAAATATTCTTGATCTTTATTCTGGAGACTAGAATTACTGGAAACAGTTTAATCCTCCCAAAGCTTGCTTTTATGCCTTTTTAGGGGCAACCAGACATGACTGCCTTTGAGAGCTAATTTTGCTGCACTACTCAGGCAATACACTTCTGCATACTCTCCCAAAGTGTTTTAATTTCACAATTGCAATTCCTTAAACTACTCCCACACTTTGTGACCTCTGTAAATTACTTCTTCTAAACCTTTTCCCCTGCCTCAGATAGTTGTCTTGTATGCACTAATCAGTACTCAACAAAGACTTGAAAGAGAACCTTGGCAGATATTTAGACTTAGGTTCCTACCCCCTTCTTCTGCCCCAGATAGATTCTTCTCTCCCTCCCTCATCTGGTAGTCTGCTTTGCAAATTTTAACCCCTTTGGTCTCTCTTCTTTTCCTCAGCTCAGCAAGCCCACCATCTCCAAGGACCTGTGGCAATCAGGGTACCTGCTTTGTTTCCCCTCTTAGGGATCCCTAGTCTGTCGATTGATGTCTAATGTCTAAAAAGCATCGTTTTGTGTATTTTGTCTGGTTTTTTAATTGCTTTAGTTGGAAGATAAGTCTTGTCCCTGTTATTGCATCTTCCCAAGAATATTTTAACACCTTTGTTTCCATGTAATTGCAGAGGAGGATCAGATTTAGAATCAAGACTATCTAAATTTAAAATCTGATTTGATTCTGACGAGCAGTGTTCTGTCTGGCTTGCTTTTTCACTAACTAGAGCAACACTGGCGAGTAATTTAATAAATCACTCTCAAACTGCCATTCCCTTTTATAATGTACGGACAGTTATACATGTTCTACTTATTTATGAGGTATTTTATGGGGGAAAATGAGCACTAAATTATGTGAAATTGTTTTGTAATTTCACAGTTGAATTCTTCCTTCCAAATCTAGTGCTGTTTCCACAAGTGTCTACTTTATTAAATATACAATTTAGAAATGGGTTCTTGTCAATAAAGCAGTCTAAATGCTAGCATGATTTTCCATATATTTTATTGTATTTTTTCCCTATATACATTTCTGACTGCATATTATCACCTCTATCACTCTCTAAAGATTTACATAGCTTTTCATCTAGGAAATGAGATTATCTCAAGTTGCATTTAAAATCCAGTTATAAATAGCTGGGTAGAACAAGTGTTTATAGGGTGGGACAGTTGTACACTATTATCATTAACCATATGGGGCAATTCCCAATTCTGCTTTATACAGAGTTCTTCCCACCTCAAAAGCACTACAGGATTTTCAATAAATTTTGTAGTATATGAACTGATTATGTGTTGATAAGGAAATCTTGGTTTAAAAAAAAAAAAAAAAAAAGACCCTAGATTTAAGACTGGAAATTACTTTCCAAAAACTACATGGGAAAAAATATGTTGATTGAATTTTATGTTCAATACTCCTTATGCTTTCTTATATCTAACTACCTCTTTCCCTGTTATGTCTTTTTCAGTATCCCCACTTCCCTTCCTGTTTGCCCTGTGAAAATAGCCCTTGGGAAAGGGTTCTGAAGAACTCACCCTGTAGAAGAAGCTGCCACGAGTAAGCAGTAATTCCAGAAGAAAATGCTGTGCTTTTTCTTTTGGTTTGTGTTCATTTGGGGTTCCAAAAGTAACACAGCCTCTTATTTAGTCTGGTTCAGAGAAGCATGTTTGGAAGAAATTACTTGTAACATGCCATCTAATCCTGATTCTTCTTGAACCCTGTGAGTGAAGATGAAGGAAATTCAAAAGTAATCAGGGGATTCTGGTATAGAAATGATAAGAACTTTCACTCAAATATGATATTCCAAGGTGTGCAAAACCTCTGAAGTCAGGAAACAATTTCTCATTTCGATTCAGAGTTCCAAAGCTCTCTTTATAGATTTGGATAAAAATTTCTCTGGATGGAGTTCTCTCATTTGCAAAAGTATACACAGTTAAAAACCCACAGGGTATCTATAGTATTTAGCACAGAGAGTTCACATGGAAGAGGTTCAATGTGAGTTTCTGAATTAAAGTATCTTTATCACTGTCCTATAACAGTGAAAAACCTTCCACCAATTTTCAATCAAAAAATTCAATTCATAACACATACTGAGTGCAGAGATGCAACATTGTCCAATACTTATTTAAACAATCTTGTACAACTTATTATTCAACTCAATTCTTTTCTTTCTTTCCTTCTTATTTGTTTATTTATTATCTTCACTGGAAGACATTTTTTCATTGCTTTTAGAGAAAGAGAAAGAGAAAGAGCAAGAGAAACATCGATTGGTTGCCTTCTGAGAAATTCCCTGGATAGGGATCAAACCTGAAACCTGATTATGTGCCCTGATGGGGAATCGAACCCCCAACCTTTTGGTCTACTCCATGATGCTCCAACCAACTGAGCCACACTGGCCTGAGCTTCAAGTCCCCTCTTTTAAATATGAAAGCCAAGGTGATTCAACAGTTTAATGATTAGTTTGCAGAAATATATGTTTTACTTCATCTCATTTTCTAGGCATGATATGAGGTCTTGGGGATAAAATGATGGCTAACATATTGTTTTTCCTTTTAAAAAACAACAGAATTAAGTGTAGAGAGTAAAGGAGGGAATGACTAATCCGGGGGAAGCTTGTGAAGGTTTATGAGTGAGCTAATGTTTGTTCTGAGTTCATCGACCACAGAATCAATTGGTCAAGCAAAGAAAAAGGAAAAGACAGTCCCAGAAGAATATACAAGGTACAAAAGGGCAAAAGGTCATCCATCATGTTTGAAATGCAGGAAAATATGTGTTCTATGGAAAAGCTATATGGTGCCAGTCAGGAAACTGGGAATGAAAACTGGAAAGGTAAATTAGGAAAACACTTTGAAAGGTTTTCCTACTCTACTGCACCAAACTGTAGAGTTTCAATATTAATTCTTACTGATTTGTCAGCAGGAAATTTAGGCATTTGAGTGACATGATCATATTCCATCTTAAAAACAGCTTAGAAAAAGACACTTGAGGAGGAGTAAGTTGAAACTATGAGCAACAATTAGAAAGTGCCTACAATAATGGAATGAAAATGTTCAGGGGAAACATTTCACAGATGGTTGAAATTTCCATACGTGATAAAAGGAAAAAGAAGCCCAAGACTGGAATATTTCCAACTTGAGAAGTAGAATGGTGATGTGATTAATCAAAACAGGGTACAGGAAAAGGAGGAGCTGCCTCACAGGTGAAGTCGAATTTAGTTTGGGGCAGGCAGGGAAGGTACCTCTAGATGGGCTGCTCAGTGGCTGAATACTGGTGGCTAGAAGCTGGAACTGAAGATGCAGGTTTGACCTTTGGTACAGGGAATGCTTTGTTGCAAAAATAATGCATTCGCTTAGCAAAATTTTATAAACTGGCAAATGCTTTTGAAATCCTAACAACTGTAAACCATTGTGGTACAGACTTTTTAGACGACTGGTTTATAAGATGAATGAGGAAACTGGTCCAAAATGAGAAACTGCTTTGCCCAAATCCTCATAATAAATTATTGGCATACTCAGAATCAGAACCCAAATCTCTAATATGACATAAGAATTCTATTGAATGAGTTATGCCTACTATCAAAAGGCCAGAATCTCTCTGCGGGATTGGAAAATCACAACCCAGGCTACATAGTATAAGAAATCAGAAAAAATAAGAAAATACCTGAAGACTTTGCAGTGTGTATATATATATATACACACACACACACATGGATATACACATCCACACATTCACATGTTATGCTAGGAAAAAATGCTACAAATTTATTAAAATCTACTTGAAAATATTTTGAATAATAATTATAACAATAAGATATTCTTTAGATGCAAGTAAAGTAACAAGATAGTGATTCTGGCTGGTGGCATAATGGATAAGGTGCCGGCCTGCCAACCCAAAGTTCACTGGTTTGATTCACCAGCCAGGGCACATAACCAGGTTACAAGCCAGGTCTCCAGCCAGATCTGTGGCTGGAGGCAGGTGAAAGGCAACCATACATTGATGTCTCTCTCCTCTCTGCCTCTCTCCCTTCCCCTCTTTCTAAAATAATAACAACAACAACAACAAAAAAGTAACAAGATAGTAATTGAATTGAGGACAAAGGTAAATAGTAATGCATAAAATAAGATAAAGTAAAATAAAATAACATAAGGCAAAATAAACCAAATTTCTTGAATGGACCAATAACAATAAAATGTTAACAGTGACAAAGAAAAATGAGCTTAATTCTTTGACACCTGAAAACAAATACCTAAACATCAAACACACTTAAAATGTGCAAACATCTTATTCCTCATATATATTAATATAAAAATCAGTGCTGTTTTAAAAGTTGTTCACTTTATTTCAATTATTTTCTAATATCATACATTCTACTAAGACTCTACTTACTATTAGGAAGAAATAAAAGTCTCTATTATAGAGAAGAAAGGATAAAGGATAGAATAAAAGATCATTATCATGAAGAGCGATTACATTTGTCTTGAATAGAATTATCTTGATAAAATATATATTTCTATAGAAATTTAGTTACCATTGACTATTGTCTTATCCATTCATCTTCAAAACAAATTGTCACAATTCAGGGAGTGTATAAGATGAGGCTCTGGGATGGGAACAGAATATATTAAATTTTTATTTAAATTATTTTGGTATTTTATTTTGAAACATAATGCACATATTAAAAAGTATACAAAACACAAATACGGTCCAGTGATTTAATCACACATATTATACCTGAATTATGATCATCCAAATAAAGAAATAGAGTATTTCTTTATTCACTGCCCTCATGCCTTCTCATAATTACTAAACCCTTATAGATACCATAGAGTTATTCACTGTTCTGACATAGGATATTGATTTTATTTGTTTACGGTTTATCAGTTAAACAGCATCCTTATGAACAGTGATTTAAAAATTTTTTTGTCTGATTTTTTTTTATGTAATATATGTAAAGGAATCATGTTTTCTGCATTCTTTTTTTCCCATTCTTGGTTTCTCAATATTTCACTTCTGAGATGAATTCATATTCTGAGTAAATATATTTCATTCAATTTCAATGCTGTGTAAGTCTTAGGTGAATACAATTAATTTACCTATTATACTGCTGTCAGATACTTCTGTGGTTTAAATTTAGGAACTATTACAGACAATGCTGCTATGAACATTATTTTCAAGGTATTTCTGTTAGGCATGAAATTGCTAGTTCTTTTGAATTTAAAACTACTTTGCATCCTTTGCTAGTGTTTCAAATATTTTTTTTTTGTCTGTGTATTTTGCTTTTGGTTTCCTTAGTTTTGAATGATTTTTATTAAATTCACTCTAAGTCAATATGTTTATAATTATATAGTAGTAAATATAATAAAATTTTATTTTTGTGGTTGTTGTAAATGGAGTGGTATTTCCCATTATTGCTCTGACTCTTAATTGTGAATATGAAAGTGTTTGATTTTGGCCTGACATTTTACTGAATTCTTTCATTGTGTAAGTGCTAATAAGAATTCTTCAACTTTATTATACTTATTTCAAAGTTGATTTGACTAGTCTTCATCCTTTGAATTTCCACAGGAATTTTAGAATTAGTTCATCAATGTCAATAATATAGGATGTTGGGATTTTTGATTTCTTGAAAACTGAAATTGCTTAAAATCTATACACCATTTGGTGGGAAATGACATTTTAGCCACCTTTAATCATCTCACCTATTGACATGGAATCTATTTATTTAGATCTTCTTTAACTTCTTTGATCAATGTATTGATTTTCAGTGTACTGCTATTTCATCCATGTCAGATATATCCTTCAAAACTGCGTTTCTTTGCAGCCTTGTGATGTCAAATCAAAATATCCATCAATGCAAAAGCATTTTATAATATCACTGTTATCAGGTTAATTGTGTACCCTTCCTAAATTTATATGCTGAAGCCCTACCCTCCTAGTACCTCAGAATGTGGCCTTATTAGGGAATAGGGTCTTTGCAGAGGTGATCGAGTTAAAATGAAATAATTAAGGTAGGCTCTAATACAGTATGACTGATAGCTTAAAAATGGGGAAATGCAGAGAAGGGCGCCACATGACCAGGGAGGCAAAAGCCAAAGACACCAAAGATGGGCAGCAAGAGAGCAGTGAAATGATTTTTCGGCACTGCTCTCAGAGGGAATTAACCCTGGTGACACTTCTGTTGCAGACTTCCAGCCTCCAAAATTGATATAATAAAAGTCTGTCATTCAGTCCACCTGGTTTGTGGTACCTTGTCAGGGCTGTCCTAGAAAACTGATACAAACACTATGAATTGAGATTCAGAAAACAGTGGATGTTGCTTAATGACTTGGGAGATATTTAATGTCCCCTCTCAAATCATAGATCTAGACTATTCTAATGTCTGGACTATTTCTGAATAAATAAAAACAATACCAATTCCTTCAGGCTCCTGAATTATCTTTCAGTAAAATACACCTCTATAAGACAAAGGATAGAGCATTTTGGAAACGAGGCCCATACCAACTGCTTGGTGCTAAGAAGGGCCAACCAGAGCTGTCCGGTCTAGAACCTGCCACCTGCCTGGGCTATGCCCAGCTTGTCCCAGGTGTCAACTGTTCTCTCAGGTGGCATGTTTGGAAGTTGGACCAACTCGTGCAAGGCTTTAGTGCATCATTTAGAATTATTCAGTTTGAAATTGGCTAAGACTAGCCCTAAATTATACTAAACAACACCCGAAAGGCCTGCAGGAGTTAATGCAGTGGCCTCATTTATGTACACACCTGCTGCATCCTGTCGCCCCAGCCTTCTCTGACAACCTCTCCTGGGAAAGAGCAGAGAGCCGCACTCTCAGGAAAACAATGGGCACTTTCCCATTCTGGTTTCAACCAGCAGAAAAGCAGTGAAGTTATTTATACGACTATCACTGGGAACAATGGCTGTAAGCACATTCCACTTATATTGTCATGATTATTATTTCACAGTTAAAAAAAAAGGTTGCACAAACATCATAAAATGCAATATTAACATTAACCTCAGAAGGGCTAAATAAACCCTTTATACTGAGGTGAACCTCCATTGACCCTAAACCCAGACTTGCACCACTAGATGCCTCGTGTCCTCATACCCCTGCCTTCATCCTTTAAATCTGTTTTCTAGCATTACTTTCATCTGCACTAGAGGAAACAGAGTTAATAATGACTTCAAGTTCCTTGCAAAAAGAATTCTGCAAGTGAGAAAAGCTTCCTAGCTGGGGGAAGAAGTTAGGAAAAGGTGCGGTTGGTGAAGAAGTTAAGGTCAGCCCGATTCCACAGGGAGCCAGTGAGAAAGAGTGGGGGCCAAAATTGTGCTGCCCAGAGGCTGCACTGACATATCCCCGGGGGTGGGGTGGCCTCCTGGGTAATGAACCACCAACAGCCCAATAGTCCTCCAGAGCAGGGTGCAGCTGCAAGCTCTGAGGGTGTGTGCCTCAACCCACTCAAGGATGGTGGGTGGGTCATCGATGGCCTCCCACACCATCAGCATGTGAGTACTCAGCACCTAGCTGACTTGTAGATATATTAAGATAACCCGTAGGCCCCATTCTATGGGAGAAGATAGGGGAAAAAAAAAAAAAAATATATATATATATATATATATATATATATATATATATATATATATATATGTATAGAGAGAGAGAGAGAGAGAGAGAATTATGAGTATACAAAAGTTTATTCTTGTATTATTTATTAATTATTGTATGATTATTATTAACCTACTTTTGCCTACCCCTATATATAAAAGCCAATCCATGAAAATAGGTTTCTCTTTCAGCATAACCTATTGTGCTAAATCTGACAACCTTTAAATAGGTTACAGCAAAACTTTTTTAGCTTTGACTTTATCTTAAGTGGGTTTATGTATGTAAAAACTTTGAAAAATTTTTAAACTCATTTTCCTCACCGTAAAGTAAAGAATATTCAAATCTGAGCTGTAGGAAAAATTGTTTAAATAAGTTTGATAAATTTTGAAGTATGGACACTCCTATAATTTTTTTTATATGAACATCAGATTTAATAAGCATTATCTTAGTCAAATAAGTCAAACACCAAATGGTGTGAAAGGATGCCTTACCAGAACTTACAATTGGCATGTATCATCCAATATTCATTTTCCCTTTCCTTTCTCAAGTATCCCAGTACCTCAAGTCCTGTGATTAAATTTTCCTATAGAAGGGTAAACATGAAAATGGTCCTTCTTTCTAATATACCTAGATATATACCAGGTATTTGCAGGAAGTTCTCTTACAGAACAGTATTTTTGGCAATAATTAAATATTAAGGCCAAACATCGGTTGGTATACACATACATTTTAATGACCTAGCCTATGTCTTAGAGGATTTCAAAGTGCATGATCCTTGAAGAAAATGAAAATAATAATCATTTCTATGGTAGAAGGAGATGTGTTCTTATACTTGCTCTAAAATTTATCATTAGAAATGATCTTGATAAATACTGAAATTCTTAGATTCATGAATCACACTGATAATGAGAATTTTCCGCTGCGAGTTCTGTCCAGAAGAATTGGTGGTTACTTGCACAGCTTGAGACCGGTGACAGAAAACCGGCTTGATGAGTTGCAAACATGTATTCTGGTGCTTACCAGTTTGCTGAAGGCTGAAAAAAAGCAAGTGATGATGAGGGTTCTGATCTGTGTCCCATGCAGTCAAGTGTATGCACAGTGAGTGGGTCTGCCCTGCCAACTGACCTGAAGCTGTATTTGCAGGGTGTCTTCCCCCGATAAAGGGATGTCTGCCACACCAGTGATGCCTGTTGGCCAGTCAGCCCTCCTTGACTGTGTGGGATGCTGATCGGACCTGCCGTCCCCAGTACAATAATTTAAAAGCAATTTAAGGATTTTACAGTATATGCTTATGGTCATATAGGTCATTTTTTCCCCTGGCACTCGTCATTTCACATATCAAAAAAATAAGCCTGGAAACCCAGATTAAAAATTCAAGGACACAAAGTTCAGTTAGGAACAGAACATGTGATTGCCAGCATTAGGAAGGCATGCTTCTGAGTTATCTCTCTGTCATCAGCAAAGTAGACGTCCAGGAAATGGAAGTCACTTTTAAAAGAAGGCCCGCAACGTTACATTTTCAGAATGCATCAAGCTCAGACATGTGACTATAAGCTAACATGGTCAAATTCTTCACAGAGGTCTCAGAAAGGGCATGTGCAAATTATTTACTGCCTAAAAGTAGCTTTCTTAGTCAATGATGAATCCATTCCAATGGCATTGGTATTGCCTACTTTAAAAAGTGTGGTACAACACCACCTTCCTTGGGTCTTTACTATCCTCTTCTGCTGCTAGAGAATTCTTACCTATAAAGGTGACTTTTATGTTTGGAAAAGCCAAAAAAAATTAAAACAAAAAGACAGTAAAATACAAGTTTAGTGAATAATACTAAACAATCACACCATCAGAAACTGCATACAGAAGCACTCATCAAAATGATATAGGTACTGTTTTCAGGCATAATGAATATGTTATCAAACATTCATCATTATTATAATAAATATATGTCACTTGATATGTTGTAGAGTTTCTTAATTCTCTAAGGATTTTGAAAATTGTTTCCCCGAGTTCTTCCCAGAGCTTGAGAGTTCCTCAGGGAATCTAAGATGTGTCAACTGTCAAGAAATAAGGAGGTCAGGAAAATATTTCTTCCCACAACTACATTATCAGTAATAAAATTACCCCACTGCCTCCGGAAGCTGTGACCATAGCCTTGATGCTGCTGTCGCCTCTCTCATGACAGTTAGTTGGTGGCCAGCCCTGCTCAATTTCTGTCCTCGACAACTATGAATCATGGGCTCCTAGGTTGCATTAACTCGATTCCAAGGAAAACAAATTAACCTTTGTGATCAGAGGTGGCCTTGCTCAGTTAGTGGAGGGTATATTTATAAACAATGAAGATAAAAAGTCAAGACATCAGTAGACTTTGTAACTATTATGGATGGGTAACTCTTTCTTATTAGACAAGGCTGAAAATGATTTGTCTTCAGTAATAAAGAAGGATTACAGCGTGGCAGTAAATGGTGTTGGAAATTACATAAAATAGTTATTTCCCTTGAAAGTTTAATACATGATGCTGGAGGAAAAAAATGTTCTACGCTCAAATGTTAACCCTATTTTAAAAGTAACCTTGTAGAGTTAGGAGGTTCTTATTTCAAGGAGAAAAAGCCTTACGTTCCCAGGTAAATTCGCAAAATTAAAAGATTTTAGGCCTTTAGGGTGTATGTTAATTGCTTATATAATAGAGCAATATTTATTTGTGTTCATATTGTGTGTGTATGTGTGTGAATTAGACAGATAATATCCCAATACCTCACTCGTAACATCTTCAGAAATTAGGGATACGAAATCATATGTCAATAGAAATAAGCTATTTCTTTTTCCCTTACATTTTCCCCCTCTTAAGCATATTCCACTTTACTTAGTGATGAATACTGAAAAGTTGGTCCCTTAGTAGAAGTTTCCTTTATGGGTTTATTTTCTAATAGCCAAGGAAACATGGGGAAAAAGATCTCTTGTCACTATTTAATAACGCACCAGATGTAAGTGAAAGGTAACTTCTTGACAATTTCTATTTATTTGATTTATGATTATCAAACAATCTGAATCATTCAGAAAGTCCACCCATTCTGTTGATTGTCCATATTCAGTTAACCATAGCACATTTGTGAAAAATTTGGTAGTAAAATATGACTCCTGGTATATAAATAGTTGACAAGGCAGGTCCTGTAGTTGCCAATGCCAGCCGTAAGACTGAAGCTTGTGGATGGCCAGTAGTGTAAAGCATCACAATATGCCTGATCAAAACATGCCCTTCTTGAAAAAGAGAAAAGGAGTGTCAGTGCTTTTTGCTTCGAGTGTAACCTCAAGAAGAGTTGTTACCCTCGTTTGTCATTAGATTCATACCTCAGTCTGAATGTGCATCAATCAGGGTTTCATCAGCTCGCCAGAGAATGCAGAGCAAAGGAATAACTTGTAAGAGAAGGAACCTTTTCTTCTCTCTGGTACCTCAGGCTAAGGGGATACTGTGGTGAAAAAGATTAGGATTTGAAATCATGAGTTGGGATACTGACTCTTTCAACTTTCAGCAGTGTCAACTTGGGTGAATTATGCAACCTCCCTGTGTTTCAGTTCTCTAACTTTTAAAATAGGATAATAGCCCTGGCTGGTGGCACAGTGGATAAGGCACCGGCCTGCGAACCCAAAGGTCACAGGTTCGATTCCCCAGCCAGGGCACATAACCAGGTTGCAAACCAGGTCTCCAGCCAGCTCTGTAGCTGGAGGCAGGTGAAAGGCAACCATACATTGATGTCTCCCTCCCTCTCTGCCTCTCTCCCTTCCCCTCTTTCTAAAAATAATGAAATAAAATCGTTACAAAAGAAAAAAAAAATAGGATAATAGCATACGCTTAATATTTCAATAATATATATAATATGCAAATTCTAGAAGTGACACATTTCTATTCAAAGTATCCTGGATTATTATACTTGATCTGCGCCTATTCTTCTAACATATAGGTAAAACTGCACTGTAAACATAGTAATAATGACTGCAGTCAGGCCGATTCTTAACATTATTTGTTGTTTCTTTAAAAACTGTCCTTAGACCCAGCTTTAGGGTATAGTATTCCTCTTCTTCAACCCTGGAATCTCCACACTACCACCCATACCAAACAAATAAACTTAACACACTTCAGCTATAAATGAACCAAAAAAGGAAGCATCATCTTGGGGAAGAAAAGAAGTATTAATGTACAGCATTAGGAATGCTTGTGAAACAGGAAAAAAAAAAAAGCCCTGGTTTTGAGGAGTAGGTAGGTTTTAAAGTAGGCAATTACGATTCATAGTTCAGGAGATGCTGGGGAGAAAGAGAAAGGTATAGCAGCTCAGAGTACATTTAATATATCCAAAATTATAACATTTAATTCTCAGCTCTTAGCTCCATGAAAAACTATATAATTGAAGTATGTTTGGTTTTAATTTACTTTCAAACTATTCCCACCAATATCCAAGTTTTCAGGATGAAAGGTTTTATCCTTCTTATTTACTAATTTACTAATGTGTCTCTAGGACACAGAATAGTGCCTGGCAGAAACAGAAAAAGCTAAGTATTTTTTTAAAAGGATTTTGTTTATTATTCTCAGAGAGAGGGGTAGGGAGAAAGGCAGAGAGGGAGGGAAACATCAGTATATGGTTGCCTTTAAGACCTGGCTTACAACCTGGTTATGCGCCCTGACTGGGAATAGAACCAGTGACCTTTGGGTTTGCAGGCCAGCACCTATCCACTGTGCCACCAGCCAGGGCTTAAAAAAGCTAAGTAGCTGTTGATTGTATGTGTAGAGAGACGGTTGGCTGATTGAAAGAATAGATATATTCCTTAGGTCATATTTTGGACACATTCATTGTTCCAACACTTCTGTCAGTTTTCTAGCTCTGACTTTTGCTATACATGATAAATATGACAAATGTTATTATCATAAATAGATTATCATGAATATAAGAGAGAGGGCTTAGAGCTTCTATAGAAACATCCATTCTTGTGTTTCCATGGTGACTTTTGGTGGCACCTATTATTTAGTCAAGTAATTTTGTTCTTCTGCCGAGGGCCTGACTTACACTCCAAGATGTGATTATCCCCAATTTCCTCTGATGTATGAGAGGAAAAAGAGGAAGAGAACGTAAGAATAAAAATATCTGTGCATAACAGTGACTTACATATTTTATGACTAAGCAAGTGCATAACATAGATATTAATTTGAATGTTAGATTTGAATATAATCTACTATGTACCTCTCTTAAATTCTTTTTAAAAAATAATTTTTTTTTCATTATTTTCAGAGAGAAGGGCAAGAGGGAGGAAGAATGGGAGGGAAGCACCAATGTATGGCTGCCTTTCACTTGCCTCCAGCTAAGGACCTGGTTGGAGACCTGGCTTGCAATCTGGTTATGAGCCCTGACTGGGAATTGAACCAGTGACCTCTGGGTTTGCAGGCTGGTGCCAATCCACTGAGCCACACCAGCCAGGGCTTAAATTCTTTTATTAAATGTAATGGACCAACCATGTGCAGATTTCTTATCTATTTAGAATAAATATTTATTGCTAAAATTATGATTTATAAATAAGCCTTCAATGTTTTAATAATAAACTAATCAACTTTGATTAATCATGAAACTTGTAAAAGCAGCAATGAAAAATGCGTATTGTTAACCCAAGCTTTTTATTAATTGTGAACAAAGAATATAAATATTTTATTTCATAGAAAATGAAGTAAAATATAAAATATATTTTGATATCTTCATAGGATTAATCGGCATTCAGTTCAAAGATAATGAAACTCCATCAGTTTAGCATGTCACAGAAATATTTAACAAGTTTTTAAATTATCTAATCTGGAAATTAGAAAAAAAATGTTAAATTTTATCTAGTATTTTAGTTCAAAAAGGGAATTTGGTAACATACTTTACATTGTGTGCTGTGTGTGTACGTGTGTTTTGGCAGAAGAAAATGCATGCTTTGGTGGGGAGAGACAGTGGACAGAAACACTGTCTCCACCTTGATTGAAATAGATTTGGTCCTGTCTGGTATGACTCAGTGGACTGGCACTGGCCCGCAAACCCAAAGGTTGCTGGTTTGATTCCCCAGCCAGGGCACATAACCAGGTTGCAAGCCAGGTCTCCAGCCATTTCTGTACATGGAGGCAGGTGAAAGGTAACCATACATTGATGTTTCCCTCCCTCTCTACTTCTCTCTTGTCCCCTCTCTCTGAAAAATAATAAAATATTAAAAAATAATAATAATAATTTTGCATTTATCCCTTGTAGCATAGTGATATATAATAAATATATATTTGGTCATCATGAAATGCATATTTCTCATATATATTTGGTTTTATCCACTATTTCCAGCTCAAGGCTCTCAAAATCCCTGGAATCTCCTGGGGGAAAAACGAATGGAGCATCTTTCACTCTAATATTTGGTGTTCAGTCCTTGGTTCCTGAAATGGCTTCATGCCAGTGCAGGTGAAAAAGGGTGACTTATTCTTCTTAGCAAGCCCCTTCCCACCACAACAGGGTTTATGCTAATGCAGCAACCAGGGAAGGCATCTAACAAAGGTCCAGTTACCAGGGGGAATCAACCACAACCAATCACTCCCACCCCCCTGATTTCTAGGGTTCAGAGCAGAAATGAAGGTTCAATCAGTTAGGAATGGCCAATGAATGATTTACTCAATTGTGCAAGTGTAATAAAGCCTCCACAGAAATCATAAAGTCCCTGAAGAGCTTCCAGGTTGGAAAGCCAGACTGTCCTTTGGCCACCTTACCAGACCCTAAATCCACAAACACAAACACTCCCTTGTTGTGGCCCTTGTCCTGTGTATCCCCTCATTTGGTTATTGATTTGTATCCTTTAATATACTTCCTAATAATTTGGGAATCTAGTGAGTCAATGTGTTTCCTGAATTCTGTGAGCAACTTTAGAAAAATCAATCAAACCCAAGGCAGAGGACTTGGAAATCTCTGATTCACGGCCAGGAATGAGAAGCACAGGTAACAAACTGGACTTGGATTGGCACCCCAGGTAGAGGCAATCTCATGGAACTGAGCCTTTGCCTGTGAGATCTGATGCTCCCTCTTGAGTTTACAGCAGCAGAATTGAGTTGAATTGTGGGCCACTCTGCTGGTGTCGGAGAATTTCCCAGATGTGTGCAGAAGAAGACCCACATGTTGGAACGGGACACAGAATCCTCATCTCTATTACGTATTGTGGTTCATTAAAAAAAAAAAACCCATTTAGGATCTTAAACGTAAGAAAGCTAGATCTTTAGAACAATGAGGCAGTACCTGTGTGTTTTGTGTTTATTATCCCATCACCAGCACTTGATACAGCTGCTCAATAAATACACATTGAATAAATGAAGACATGAGTATCACCTTTGATCTTTAAATGCCTCCATAATATTCAGACCATGAATAGTCTGACTTTTATCCATTTCCAGGAACACCACCCATATAATTTCCTAAATGAATTAAATTTTATCTTGGATGCTCGCTTTAAAATTTTTCTTCCTATTATGTATAATACCAACTGTCTTCGGTGTCCAATTTTCCTATAAATCTTGATTCTACCTTTTCCTGTCATCATGCTAAGTCACAACTCTCCCAAATGACAAACCATTCTCAGTAGCATGTTTGAAGGAAGCACAGTGGCTCTGAGAGAGGGGGATCTTGCTCTGGAAAGGACACTTATTGCTGAAGTTGGTGCTGCTTCCCAGTTGAGGTGACCTTGACCCAAGGGCCCATGGACATAGGATAAGATTCTGTCTCTCACTTCTCTCAGGTTTTCTGGACCTTCCTCTTTAAGCTTTTAGTATTCACATCACAGCTTTGACGTATCTTAGGTTTCAGGTTAAACAAAATAGCAATCATTTATGCATACCCTCATTCTCCTCTCACTAAAGGGAGAAAGTGTGATATAAATGGATTATGTATACTGATTTAAATGTGTATGTTGAAGAAGAAGAAGAAAGGGTCACATAGGTACAGCCACCCAGAATCAGAAACAGACTGTGAATGCCTCCTTTACCCTCCTGTGTGCCCTCCCAGAACACCCACTGCTTCTTCCACCCAGTTAACTTTAGTAGTGATTTTTGTGCAAATTACTTTTTCTTTCTTAATAGCTTTGCCACCTGTGCAAATATATTATAGATACCCATGTATAAATAGATGATAAATTACTTTTTACTTTTTATCAAGCTTTAATAAGTAACATTCTCATATTTTATAAATGTACACATTTTAGTTTGCAGTAGATATTGAGGTGTGGGCCCAGCTTTTCCTGTAGGACTGAGACACTAACTCCTATAGCAGCCAGGATACCAGCTATTCATTCCTCACCAGAAATTGACCTCACCTGATAGTAACTTTCAGGTCAAGGAACACCCCCTTCCTGGTTGGCTGATGCTTGGCCTTCTGGCCTGGAATGGAACAACTGAAAGAGCAGATCAGCTCCAGAGCTCCCCTGACATCTGCTGTGATCACATCTTCCAGGTCAACTTCCCTCTCTGCCCCATCTGGGTCTCACTGACACCCACCAGTTAACAGCCATGCATACAAAATCCATCTCCCAGAGAACACACTCCATCACAGTTAATGCCAGTGCTGGACCTAGGATGCAGATGCTAAGATGGAACTCTAGCTGGGTCAACTGACAGCCATCTGATCATGAGGACACCATCACTTGTGGTCGACCCAGTAGTGGGGGCAATGCTCCTCTGTCTGAGAAGTTCATGGGAAATAGTAATTATAGGGACTACAGAATAAAACAGCTGCTGCTGGGGCCCATCCATGCACTGGAAGAAGATAATATAAACTGAAGATTATGAATCCCCTCTATCAGGCAGAGGGTGGAAGCCAGAGGAAGTTCTTACAGCATAAAAAGGGTCTCTGAACCCCACCTCTGGGGGCAGAAAGGCTGAGGAGCAGGCAGGGGATTCTATTATGAGTAATGAGGCTTCACAGAAGGTTGAACTCTGAACCACAGCAGGATTACTACATGGATACCAGGTCTCCCATGTGGGAAGCATGTGAAGCAGGGATTTGAGTAGAATATTTGGGACAAATGTCTTGAATGTCACATTCTCCTGAACATTCGAAACTGGTAAATAGCTCAGACCTGCCTCTTAGGGTCAGGATATGATTGTCGCTTAAAGATGTTGAAGGTTCTTCTGCTATGTTTCTCCAGATCCACTTCTCCTTCCCTTCCCAGCTAGCTCTGCTAAGGAAAGAAAGGGACTATACCCCAAAGAGTGTTAATACCCAGCCAACACATCCTAGCAAGAGTTGGGAGAGTGCATAGGTATTAGATCTTTCAGGTTCTGGAATAAAGGAGATGGGCTACACATTTAAAGTTCATTGAAATGGGAACACTCTCCCATAATATAGCAGAATGGCAAGCATGATGAAATAGAGTGTTAACATGTGTCTAGGTTCACACAGATAAACTTAGATATTATGGAATTCAGGCAAGGCTAGCTATCTCCTTCAGTCAATCTTGGTTTACAGCCCCATTAATTATAGTCTGTAGACATCATTGGCACTCCCTGAAAGCATGTTATACTGTAAATGCAAAATGGAAGGCATTCCCGAACTTCCAGAACTAGAGTCAGAACCTGTGTTTTTATAAGAGTCCCAGGGGGTTTCTATATCCTGTAAAGAATGGAAACCACCAATTTACAGGACAATACACCTGGAATGTTTTGGTTACCTCGGTAGCTTATGTACATGTAGTGTCTGTGCATTTTCTCAAATCCGCTGTAAATTTTCTCTATTCTATTCCATTTGCCCTTTTCTTCTCTCCCTTCTCTAAATGTTTTTCCTCAACTGATTTTTCCCCCTAAATTCTTTTCCTGTTCCTTTGTTATCAAAATGTCAAGAGATTTTTGGAAGCTGAGCAATTTTAACATGGTTTTGACATGTGCTAGAAAATATAACTTTTTAAGAGCTTGCACTAATTTCTTGTAATAGCTCTGTTGTTTTCATTTGTTTCTGAATATTGGAGAGTTTCATTTTAACTCCTTTGAAGTCTACTGAGATGCAGATTGGGTGGAGGATGGATGGGAGAGATTGCAGTGAGTTTTTAGGCTCATACAATAAATAAGGAAACCAGATATGTGGGTCCCCAGGAAAAATTTATTTTAAAAGGGATCATTAGTTGTGACTCTCTAATGACTATTTTAAAATTTTATTTTGGGGGCAAGAATCCTTTTTGGGAATCTTAAGAAAACTTGTTTCCTGAAAATACTTTAAATACACACAAATAAAACTTTACACATAGCTTCTGGGTGTTCATTCACTCTGAATCCCACATATGGATCTTGAATTTCACATCCGAAGCTCAAGCCAAAATAAATATGAACGTCTCTACTTCCTTAGCAGTGTTTCAACCAACTGAAAAATGCAGACTGTTCCAGGGGGAAAAGAAAAACAAATAAAACTTGTTTTGGCCCCTGCTGATGCATATTAGCTGTGAAATATTGCTATAATCATAACAAACCAAATGAAATATAACTTTTCTTTCATAAGCTAAAGATAATTAATCCCCTTTCAGAAGAGCAGTCCAACCACTATTTGTTTCATGATGTAACACTTCCTACGTGAGGAACTACAGGGTCAGGGACACCCAGCCAGTAGAGTGGCCGGGTTGGCTGAAAGTACTCAAGTGCTGTGTAATTTAGGTCAAGTGGGTTAATTAGCATATTATTGTTTAGCCAAATGAGCAGCATGGAGTTGCCAAAGCTCACCTCCTTAAATAGCAACACATAAATCTTCATCTTGCGGCACTTGTGCAGATGGCAGCATGCTCTCTGATGGATGGAAAGGGCCGCTGGAGCGAAACATCAGGCTTCAAAATGGCAAAAGAACTTCCTCACTCAGGAAATCCCACGGGACAGCAGAAATTTATCATGTTTGTTTTGGCACTGTAACTAACACCTTGCCAAGTCAACCTCATAAAGCAATAAAGGGACACTTACAGAAGGTCACAAAAGGGGGAGTTCACAAAATCAAACTTATGCAAAGAAAGTGTACAATAAACTGCGTTCTCCAGAAGAAATGATGTATTGTATTGTTGCCTTGCTTTTTATGAATAATGTAAACTTGGAGGCCTTTCTCATTTGTTTCTTATTCATCTTGCTTTCCATGTTATTGCACAACGTTTTTGGAAGCATTCAGTCAAGTATTAATTCTCCACTTTATTATTTTCTGCCTTCTCATTGACGGGCATTATATTTATCTCTAAATAAGAAACAGATCATAGTAGCATACAATGCATTATGATTAGCAGTCCTCAAGAGGAAAAAAGGTTCTATGTAGAGAGAACGGGTTCTACTCTTTAAGTCAAGATGTTTTAAATCCTGTTTCCCATGGGCATGGGGAGTCAGCAAGACCACACTCCGGTTGTAGAATTTACAGGACCCAGGAGAGCTGTTACATCCATCCTTCCAGCTTCTCTGAATAGAAAAGTGCATGACAATCAACAAAGGGAGCAAGCGCACAGGGCAGAGCCCAGAAGAAACCAAATACAAGCTTCCAGTGGTCTCCTCTTGGCAGAGTCAGAGTCAGTACTCAATTGCCTCCAACCATGCAACATGTTCAAAGGGTCACCAGCCAGGGGAGCTCACTGCAGCCTCAGTGTTCAGGAATTGTCTGGGGAGTTAGTCACGTAGATACACAGGGTCTATGTAACAGACCTCAGCTACGCAGAATCCAGCTTCTCCAAAGGTCTGCCTGGCTCATAGCCCCAGGCACACATGCAAAAATAGGCATTTGCCATAAATCACCCTGTTAGCATAGTCTATCCAGTGTGGCTCCAGGTCACATGGATTCAAAGACCTTCTTCTCAGGCAGGTGACACCAATGGCTCCCAGGTCAGCTTCCAGAAGCCACTTAAGGGTCAGTGCAGAAGTCGCTGGCAGAGTGCGGATAGCCCAGACCCAGTGGGCTGATTCCTGCAAGCTGAGAAGGTGGAGCAGAAGCTGTGGCTATGTATCCTCTCTGAAGTTCTACCTCACTGACTGCTCTTCCCCTCGCTCCTCCTGCATTTCTCGTTGTCATACGCTCTGACAAGACTGTATGTTTTACTTCCAGAAAACACTGCTATCTCTGTGTGTCAAAATATAGATGCACCCTATAACTTTATTCTATTTTTTTATCTTCAGTCAACAAAACAGATGTATCCTTTCCAAAGTAATGGGGGTTGGTCATTATTAAGTCAATTACCCAGCAACTGAATAGATGAATCTTGTGGAAAGAGCAAGATGCATCTAATTTAAAAGGAGCTATGGTATCTAAAGTTTGTGTTTCCTTGTCCCTAGGGTTGCCAGGCTGCAGGCATAGGACCTTAGATGGTCCAGTGATATTACTGCATCTGAGACTGAACCTGGAGCAGGTACGTCAGGGAGAAAGAGGAGAGTATGGCTTGTAGATTTCCTAGCCTTGCTCAATTCATACCCAATTTGGGCCCAAGTTCTTCAAACCTCCCAATTAAAACTCCTCTAAGCTATAAAATGGCTTTTCAGTGTATAATTTTAAGTTACAATTTCCAGAGTCAGCATGTGTTACTTTCAACAAAGAACTTTAGCTGATAGAGGAGATTTACTATAAGATTAAAATAAAATAGAAATGAATGAACAATTACAGGAAAGATTTCTAAATTTGTAACAGATGTCTAATAACAGCTTCCATGGTTGGCAAAATTTCTTAGGGATGTAGGTCTCCTACAAGGATGACCAATTTCTTTCCTCATTTCATCTGAGAAAATTCTAATATGGGGCAACTTCCACAGGCTATGTTGTGAGGGCTACACAGAAGCCTAGTTTCTCCTGTTATATTACCTGATCTTTCTGAATGTGACCTCAGTATCACCTCTAATGCTACATTTTCTCAAGTCACTAGCCCTACCAAATTTATATGAATCTATACTTATAATTGATAAAGTCTTTTTGCTTTTAATTAAATGTATTGGGTTAATAAAATCATAGAGGTTTCAAATGTATAATTTTATAATACATCATCTGTACATGGCATTGTGTGCCCCCCACCGGAAGTCTTTTTTAAGCAGTTCTCCAAGTTCTGACTTTGAATGCCATGTAATTTTATACTAATACTGAATTTTCTATACCCTTCTTGAAGGATTTCTGTCCCTAAGCCTTGAGGAATTTAGTTCCCATCCTTGCCCAATTTTATGCTACATTTTAAGTGGTACTCACCTTGGTCTCATTCCACCACAGGTCTTTTGATTTTTCATGACAAGGCACAAAGCTCCTAGAAATCTTTCTGAAATAAAAACAAATTTTTTTTTTCTTTTTTAAATAGTCATACCCAATCTAAGGACCTCCATTGATCTCTTATTTTAAATGAAGAATTAATATATTTCTTGGCTTATTTGCAAAGCAGATATTCTTAATAAATCCTAAAGAATTTCTCACAGCCAAGAAGGAATGTCTCTACCCTGGTTTATGAAATTTGGGTGGCCTGACTTTAACTTGAACAAGACAGCTGGGCTAGAGTGAAGAATTAGGGGCTAGGACCATCATATTCTTGCATGTTACAAGAAGCTGAGAATTTTAAGTCTAAAATAGACCTTTCAGGTTATTAGGAATGATAGCTATCAAGGAAAAAATGTTTGCTAACTTTCTTTTAATTTAGAAATATTTATACATATGGTAGGTGGCCTTCATTTGTATTCATATTCCAGGTAAGTTTTTTTATCTCAATAAAAAATCAATTTCCTCTGGGGTTAGCTGTTCAAATCTATACTACTTTTATAGAATATGTTGTATAGTATATATAGAATATATACTGTATATATATGGAATGTTTTATAGTATATACAGGATATATAGTATATATTCTGAAGAAGTTATATCCTCAGTTAAGGGAATGGTTTCGTATATTTTTCAGACTGTCACTCAGTTACAATGGAGAAATTTTATATGATCTAGTTATAATGCTCAGAAAATGCAGAATCACACCAGCTTCATGCAGAATCTACATTTCTGTTTGTTTCCACCAATTCGGCCTAACTCACATTCCTTCTATCCTTGTGACTCTGTTGATGCTGTTAACATGTTATGAGAGAAGACAGACTGTCATGATGCTGGGGTGAGCTCTCATCTTAGGCAGGCAGGGTACTTGCAGCTCTCCTCTAGGGTTGCAATGTGGCTGAGGATTAGACAACAGGGACTGGGTATTAAGGAAGGAACTTAGTTAACCAAAGACTTGGGGATGGTAGGTGAAAGAAAATCTAAAATAAAAGTCAAATCCAAAGAGAAAAAAACAGGCAAAGTCTGGCCACAAAATAAGGAGGCTATCACAGAAGCTGGGAAAGATGAAGCAATCTGTTTGAGAAGTCTGAGTAAATGGCAGATCCTGGTGGAATTCCCCGTGCCTTCTAAAGCACAGAAGACAACAGGACACTTGCAGGTGCTTTCGTTAGAGGGAGGTGGCACTTAGGGATGAAAGGCAACTGGACACTGTGGGTATGAACTGGACACATTCCAATTAAAACTGAACACTGCCAAGATACACGAGGAAGTGCTCTTATGAACGAGTAACTAGCTTGTTAAGTGAGTGTGTGGGGAGGGGCAATGTGAGCAGGTGAGATGAGCAAAGTCTAGGAATTTATACAAAAGAAAAGAAGGAAAAAGGAAGGCAAGAAGAAGGAAGGGGGAAGGAGAAAGAAACATGCATGTCCAAAAGGAAAACCAAGGCAAATGGCAAGAATACTGAGGGATCTGACTAACACATAAATTAAATCGTGAAATCAGGAAATAAAGAAGACAAACAGTGGAAAATTGGAAGGCAGGTTAAATTGGCAGAAAAGAAGAGAGAAGAGGGTTGGAGTAGTCTAAGAAATCACTCATCCAGACCACCCAAGGCAGACAGTGGATCAGATCGGAGGTAAACAGAGACAGAAAAGGACATGGATGAAGATGAATTAAATGAGTTATGATGCTCTAGCCATTACAGAAATCTGCATGCCATTCCTGCAACAGGTGACAGTGAAAGCTCATTGATGAGCGGAATTCACAGCTCCAGAGCTATTATTTACAAGGACCCCCACATGCAGATCGCTGTGCTCCCTGACACGGAGGGAGCACTGAACCAACCAGGCAGGGCCCCTGAACTCCTGGCATGTACCACCCATGGGCGCAACAGATGAGGAAATGCATTTCCACAGGTGCATCAGTCAATACAGACTGAGATGCTGAACGGCCACATATAAATGGTTGGGTTATAAAGGAATATTTCACTATTAAAACTGGAAGCTTACGGAAATCACCTCTGGAAACTAATGTCAGTATACGATCTGAATACGAAGGGGGAAATAGCCCAGCAAGGAGAGCTGCTGGGGTGCAGAGGGAGGCCTGACTAGGTAACGCATGGTGAGCTAAGTTGGGAGTGGTACTCAAAGCATAATAGAGTCAGGTGAAGTCTGCTGGTTTACATTAACATCTGGGGTTTGTTGCCTAAGAACAAATACTCATTTTCAATACCAGGTGAGACCCTATCTATTTTTGCAGTACTTAACAAGCCAGAGGAAAAAAATCAAAATGGGTTGGCATTAAAAAAGGTAGAAGGGTGTTGAATTAAGTGATTTAGAAAAATGCACTGAGGTTGTAAGACCCCAAAATATTTCTTCACCTTGAAGGACTATGATTCTTAGGGATACTGGGCCAAAGACAACAGAGAATATTAATAAGCAAGAGACATATGTACCAAATATAAATTTGTTATTCCCTGTTCATGATGAGATAATGAATGTTGGATCAACATGAATCTTTATAAAAATGGTTGTATTTCGCTTAAGTGGAATATTAATAAACGTAATAGTGCCTGAGAACATCATAGGCTCTAGTCTGCCCGCTGTGTTATTGGTCTCACCACCTCATTCTGCAGAGAAAGCAAAAAGAGGCCCACACACCTTATGACAACGTGCCCTGAAGCCCACCTATCACAGCAGAATGGAGGATCTGGCCTCAACACCTGCTAAGGTACATTGAAATGAAATAAATTCAGTTCCACATTTTTTAATGTTAAACAAAAACTAGAAAAGAGCTTTTTAAATTCAGTTCCACATTTTTAAATGTTAAACGAAAACTAGAAAACAGCTTTTTATGTTAAACCACTTCTACTTGATATTTTTGCATTAGCTCTAACAAGATCTTGAAATAGGAATTCATCATGAAATAATTCTTATAAATGAGAATTAATGGAAAAAGTCCTTAACTTAGACTATTATCCCATTGTTAAATTCTTCACTCAAAAGACCCAAAGTATTCCACCTTATCTTCATCAAGCCTCAGTTTTTTCTTATGTAAAACTGTATTAATCCACACCTATTTTCCATTTCCCTTGTACTTGTCAAAAGCAACAGCATACCATTATGACTGAGGGCAGGCTGCCTTGTGGAGTTGGGGAATTCAGGACAGCACCTAGAACTTAGTATGGAAACTGAATATTGTTTATTGTTCATTAACATCAATTAAGTCCATGCACATAAAAGTACTTAGAATTGTAAAGTGCTGTGGAAAGTGTAGGCTATGGCTTTAGTTAAGTGGCATTTTTATGTTCTTTTGAATTAAAAGGGCATCAATATGAAAGTCAGCCTTTAGGACAGTCACTCCTAACTCCACAGATTGTTGGCAATCTGTGGCAGAGAGTGGCAATTGTATTATTTTTTAAATGTCCCTGGTTGCTCAGCACATGGCAGATACAAATATACAGTGAAGGGTGGCTGTGCCAAATATTTTTCTATTTTTTACTCTAAAACAATTCTTCATCCTGCTCTGGGCTTCTGAGTCTTATGGATTGTATCAACAGGAAAACCATGTGCTCTCTCTTCCAACTGAGTTCAGCCCCTGAGGAACCCTAGAGTGATGGGAGAAAAGGAAAGAAAGGAAGTTCTTTAGGTATTTACGTACTTAGTCTTCTCTAGTCTCCAGTCTCAATACCTTGCAGACCATGGATTCCTCACCAGAGAGATTGCCTTATGTTGCCGGTCTCTATCACAGCCTCTGCTCCAGTCAAGGCAGCTTCTGGATGGGGATCTGCCTCTGCTCCCTTGTCTCTTTGGTCCCTCCTAGGAGTGGCAGCAGCAATTGCATGTCTGCTAGCTCAGGCTCTTGTCCTGATGTGGCTCCTTAATACCTGCCAACCCTTCTCTCCTAAGAGCCACTGCAAATAGACTTCCTTGAATGATACTAATTAAGCCTCTTAGTGGTTGTACTTACCGTAGGAACCTTGGATTTTCCTCTTTAAGCTCTTTCATTGCAGGCGATGTGCAAATGAGGACATCATAAAAGACAGGACATTATAAAAATTGTGACATAGCTTTAAAAGAGTCCATGCTGGAGGTTTGAGGGGCTTGGACATCCATTTCACAGGGCAATGCTTGACAGCAGTCCTAAGAAAAGCTGAAACACTTCTTAGCAGAAAAGCTATGTTAAGTTAGGCTATAGCCCAGACACTTTTTGAGATTCTAGAAGGGGAGGAAAAATGTGAAAAGTGAAGGTATCACTCTGCATAAAGGAATATAAATGGACTCATTTATAGTTAGGTACACGTGTTCATGTGATCTCATTTGCCCCTTTGTAGTGGTGATGCCTAAGTACATTCAAGTTACTCCAACAATATCTGGCAACAAATAAACAGGGATGAGTCTGGGACTATATCTAAATGTGAGAACAACCTAATAGGGAAACTATACCTAAACACAAGCGCAGAACCAGGAATGGATGAGGCATTTATAAGAGTTTGCAAAAAAATCAGCCTGACAAGAGGGCTAGTTAGATATTTAGAAAAAAAAGGAAATTACATTCAATAGGTGCATGAGAAACAACTGATACAGAATCTTGAATGGAGGGTGAAGAGTTTTAGTCTGAGTCAAAAAAGCAATGTGGCCTACATCTATGTAAGTACTCACGGGAATTTTTTTTTAATTATTTTAGAAATATCATTCTAGCAGCTTTCAGCAAAAATAAATAAATAAAGTTAACAAATATTGTTTGTTTGGTTACAGCCTAAGGAGATGGTACTAATATTACTTAGGAAGAAGGAACACCCAAAGGTACTTTTTTAAATGACTGAAATGCAGTCAGATCTTGACTGCTAACACAGACACACACACACAAAAAAGAAGAGACATGAAAATGGGCAAGGGTCCTTGGAAAAAATGGCCCTTCTAAGACTGGAGAAAATGCTTGTAAATAAGATAAGCCTAGAGCACTAGAGTGGTAAAAAGGAAGAAATGCTTTAAAACAACACAGATAAAACACCTCACAATCATTGGCATGTGTTAAAGGGCACAGGCGCCGGTGAAAGAGCTCCTAGTGGCCAAAGTCAGAGCATTTGGAGCAACAAAACCAAAGTGTTTAGTTACCCAAAATATATTTTATTTTATTACCCAAAGTATAAAATAAATAGCATGAGTCCACATTAATAGAACTGATTAACTAAATATACAAATGGAGAATGACAAAGCTCTAGTGCCAAAAAAAATCCAAATAATTTATGTAGATGCACCCACATTCTTAGGTGTGGGCTGCTCACCATGCTTCTTCCCAAAGACTACAGTATGAAAGGGGAAAAAGAGAAATTTGATGATGGCCAATAACAGGAAGTGGAAAACCACTTATGAGTGTCACAGATCTGGACATCCTCAGCCTAAAGAAAGGTAGCCGACTCTTTCTTCAGAGGAAGGACAGAACAAAGAGCAGGGAAGTAGTAAGAAGAAAAGTAGAAATTATAATGAGATAAATGACACAGGTCTCATGTCAAAATGTCTCATTTTAAGAGTTGCTCTTTCATAGAATATGATTGAATTAAAAGAGAGGGTTTTCAAAAGAGGTTGAGAAAAATAAGAAGCAGGGGACAAGAAGAGTGTCAGGGGAAGAAAAGACGTGTGTTAAGCAATTGGAGACCAAAAAATAACCTAAATTGTAACCTCCCTGAGTTCAGAAACTTTGGTTTTGTTCATCATTGTATGTAGCACTTGATAATATCTGTCACATAATAGGTGCTCATTAAATATATGAGTAAATGAACAGTTACAGTGGAGCATTTCAAACAAAACTAGACAGCAGAGAGTATACAAGAAATAAAATGTTGAGGAACAGGCACTAAACTAAGTGATCCTATGGATGAGACAGAGTAGGGAGTAAGATGAAAGAGGAGCAGGAGCATAGCCATAGATAAAGGTGGTGAAAATAGAACAGGATAAAGGCAAACAATGCAAAAGAAGGAAGAGAGAAAAACAGATGTCATTGAGGTGTTTATTGTTATTATTTTACCATAGTTTGTGACAACAGGGCTTGCCCCCCAAGTCCTGGTGACATACAGCGCCTTGTACTGTTGAAACACTTCTTCAGAATGGTCCAGGTTAATGGGTGCTCACACTGAGACTATCTCAAAGTTCTAACATTGTTTATTATAAAAAGAAAAAATAGGAGACAATGAAGTGTAATTAGTTTTAATTATCCCCAAAGGAGTAAATTATACCCATAGCATACATTTAATTTGGAGGCCTCCTAATTCTCAAAGGACATCCAGAAAGTATCCCAGTGACACTCAGGAGCTGCAAAATAAATACAGCCCAGACCGAATTCCTTATTCCTTCAAACAGCTCATCGTGCTTCCTCTCACATTTTGAAAACACAAAACTCTATTCACATGAAGTGGTATTCATGGAGAAGATGTCTACTTCTGACACCTCACGTTTATTGAGCAACCTTTTGTAAAATGTCCCATATTTTAGGACTATTTTAATAGCTTAGAACAATAATAAAGATTACAGGTTGTACTTATTTTCTCTTTCAAAGAAAAAGTGAAAGGGAATTATTAGAACTAGAGAGGAGAGAAGCAAGATCTAAGAGGCAGGGAGGTGGAAAGGGAAGGGAAGGGACCCTGATAATGGACTTGACTTATTAGATATCATAACTGCATAGGCCCAGCTCTTTCCTCTGCTTCCGGGTGTTTCGGCAAGTGCACCTTCAGCATACTCCAACAGTTATAATATGGAAAAGTACATCTGATTTGGAAATGGCTATGTATTTTAAGAAAATACTATTTTTATTCAATAATTCATCCTACTGGGACCCTTTTCTAATTTGATTTTCCTCTCCTCTAAGTGCTTTTATTTATGATCTTTATAAATGATATTGTATTTTAACATCAATTATCATTGTGCTAAGAAAATGTGGATGTTTATGCAAAATTATTTTCAAAAAATTTCAAATGTTTTGCCATTAATGTTTAAGTCTTTGAATACTTAAAATTGAATTACTTTAGGTTATATTGAGGAAATGATTTTCAGGATGTAAAAAATTGCAAGAGAGACATAAATAGGAAAAATAAATCTCATAAAGGGATTAACGAGAAACAGAATTACATTTATAAATAACAATAGTTGTGTTCTAACAAAATGAGTCTGTATACCCAGGTCTAAAAACTCCCATTCAAAAAATCATTACTTTATAAGATATTTAAAGCAAGAGTATGACTATGGTACAATAAAAATAATAAATTATAAAGTCAGGAATTAGTATGTGGACATATTTCTGTCTGTTTTGTGTTATACTTTATAACACAATTTTATTCTGTGATTACCTTCTTTTAGGGATTGTTAGGTCATGTGACACTTAAAAAATACCTAATTAAGACTGTGTGTCCTTCTAAACTGTTACCTCCATGTCAACACACTTTGTATTTTAAGGTTATTTTGAATGAATTCTTTCACATTATAAACATGTAATTTACTAGGTTCTATTTTTACTTATAGTTTTTAGTTAAAATTATTGGGGTGACATTGTTTAATATGATTATATGGTATACCATCTGTATATTTCATTGTGTGCCCATCACCCAAAGTTTAATCTTCTTCCATCACCATACATTTGACCCCTTTTTACTCTTTACTACCTCCCCACCCCACTTCTTTCTGGGAATCACCATACTGTTGACTGTGTCTATTAATTTTTTTTCTATTTCTTTCAGTTTTATATCCTACACATGAGTGAAACCATATAGTTCTTGAGTTTTTCTGTCTGACTTTGCTTGGTGTGATGGTCTGAATATCCATCCATGTTGTCAAAAATGGCAGTATTTCATCTTTTCTGATGGCTGAATATGATTCCATTGTATATATGCACTACATCTACTTTATCCAATTCTTTATTGAAGGATATTTTGGTTTTGTTTCTATGTCCTAGATACCATGAATACAGTTGTACCTGGGGCACATGTATTGGGACATAGGATGCTGCCTAACGAGAACTTAACCCTTCTTTCTTAGTTAAGTCCCACTGGAAGAACCAAAGAAAATCACATTTCATATGGAATACTTGGAGATAATAAACACTGCTCTAATGAGGGTTCTGTGCATTAAGATTTTGATTTTGGTTCCAAAAGCTCTTTACTCACTCTCACTGAATGATAGTGGTATCAAGTCTCTGATTCAATGTTCTATGGTGACATCTATTAACAATGCTTAAAAGCATCACATTTCATCTGGTTTAATCATCTCTCTAGCACTGACTAGGGGTCTTTCTGGAATGCCCTAACTTTAACTTCGGCCTTTTCATAACTTGTTAATTTTTCTACTTTGTTTTTGTAGTCTTACTAGTTTTAAGATGTTTCCACTTGATTAGCTATATTATATTCTAGCCTTCATTGTGGAACTTATGTTAAACTATATCTTATTGGAAGTTCATAACTGCTCAGTTGGGTTTATTTTTATTTATGTATTTCAAATAATTCTCTATGTTTAATTAATTGATTTGGCAGTAAGAGAAAATTTATTGTGGAGTACTTTATGAATATCCCATCTTGAAATCCCCTTTCCTAATGTATAAAGTGCACAGTTTGACATGACTTCTCATAACAGGTTTGAAAAATGAATCATGAACAATATTTCAGAAATAACATCACCTGTTACTACCAAAGCTGAAAGAAACAATTCAAGAACAGCTGAAAATACACAGGGCGAACAGAAATGCTGCACATTGAAGGAGGTGTTTGTTATATTTGCCAGGATTAGAAAAAAAAATAGATGAGAACAGTTATTTTTCTTATACCTGCTAGAAAAACACTGCATGAGCTTTTGACATTTGCAGTGGATAATTCCATGTCATAAAGTCCAGGAAATAATAAAGAGCAATAATACAAAGCATTGGTTAGAAAACACACCTGGAAAAGAGCTGGAAGAGGGTGTGGGATAACCATCGCCAGCACACAGATCAGGCTCCCCGATAGAGCCGGGTGCCCGTTGCAGGTGGCATAAACCTCCTCAAAGAGCCAGAGGGAAAGGGCTAGCTAACAGCAGTGCTATCATTGAGGGGCTCCCCACAGAACCAGGGGCTCATCGAAGGTAACGAAAACTTCCACAAAGATCTGAATGGGGAGGGCTAGCCATCGCCCATAAAGGATGCTGAGGGCCCCCGAGGAGCCAGGCACTCTTTGCAGACACAGGCTGCATAAACCTCCTCAAAGAGCTGGAGGGGGAGGGAGGGTTAACCATCAATGGAGCAAATGAAGGTGCAGGTCACCTCCACTTGGAGCCAGGCACCCACTGCAGGCAGAAACCTCCTGAAGGAGCTGGAGGGGAAGGAGTGGCCATCAACACCACAAAAGCACCTTGTTTTTCACACAGAACCAGAAAGAGAAGGGAGGACCCCAAAATGCCCCCATTGCTGAAACCCAGCTAAGGCTACTGGAGGCTCAGCCTACCAGTTCTGTGGCATTCAGAACCAGCCCTGACTGGGACAGCCATAGGCCCATGCCACAACAAGGCCCCACAGCCTGACTGTAGACTGCAGAGACTAGATCAAGGAAAAGAGGAATACCCAAGAAATGGATCACTGCTAATCTCAAACACCTGAGTTACACCAAGAGCTACGTGAACTATTAATCCCCAACAAGCAGCTCAAAAACAGTGTATGAGAAGGGATAGGAGTGTCTCTCAATCAGCCAACTGGAGTGAAAGGAGCAACACATACAACAAATCCAAAATACAACCAGACAGCCCAAGTTAATGACATAAAGGGCACCCCAAAAGCAACAAGTTGAGGAAATCTAGGAGACTGCAACACTGAACCCCACAAATCTAACACAGAAGGGCACTCCATGAAGGCAGGGGATCAAAACAGATCAATCCAAGACAAAAACAAGCAACAACAGACACCCAAAATGAGGGAAAAAGAATCAGTCCATCACCAAAAGGAAAGGAGGAATCACCAGACAGACTGAGAATTGAAATAGAAACTAGCAAGCTATCAGACATGAAATTTAAAGAAATCATTATAAGAAGGCTCAATGAATTAGCTGAACTCAAAGAAAGCTACAAAAAACTTCAGGCAACTACAAGGAAATTACAGAAAATTACACCAGCATTTAAAAAGACACAGAAACCATCAGTAAGAACCAAGAGGAAATGAAGAACACAATCTCAGAACTGAAGAACACAATAGAAGGAATTCACAGCAGGTTAGATGGAGCAAAGGACCAGATCAGCGAATTGGAGGAAAACAGGGGAAAAAAATAACCAGACATTTCAACAAAATGAAACAAGACTGGAAAAGAATGAAGAGGTTTTAAGAGAGATATAGGACATGAAATTCAACAATATCCATATCATAGGGATACCAGAAGGAGACGAGAAGCAAGGGATACAAAACCTGTTTGAAAAAGTAATGACAGAAAAGTTCCCTAAAATTATGAGTGAAAAGGTCACCCAAGTTCAGGAAGCACAGAGGGTCCCAATGAAGAAGAATCCAAACAGGCCTACTCCAAGACACATCATAATTAAAATGGCGAACATTAGCCCTGGCTGGTGACTCAGTGGATAGGCACTGGCCTGCAAACCCAAAGGTCGCTGGTTCGATTCCAAGCCAGGGCACATAACCAGGCTGCAAGCCAGGTCTCCAGCCAGATCGGTAGTTGGAGGCACATGAAAGGCAATCATACATTGATGTTTCTCTCCCTCTCTGCCTTTCTCCCTTCCCCTTTCCCTGGAAATAAATAAATAAAATCTTTAAATAATAATAATAAAATTCTAACTTTAAAAAAATGGCAAACTTCAGAGACAGAGAGAGAACCCTAAAATCATCAAGAAATAAGCAGCAAATAACATATAAGGAGCTCCAATAAGGTTATCAAATGATTTCTCAGCAGAAACAATGCAAGCCAGAAGGGAATGGCAAAAAATACTCCAAGTAATGAAAAACAAAGGCCTGCAACCAAGAATACTCTACCCAGCAAGGCTCTCATTCAAAATGGAAGGTGAAATAAGAAGTTTCCCAGACAAAATAAAGCTAAAAGAATACACCTTCCCCAAACCAACACTACAAGAGATGCTAAAAGACCTACTTTAAAAAGAAACAATGACAGAGAGAAATACAGGAACAAAGGGGGAAGAATGTCAATGAAGAAATACCTTTCAATAATAACCTTAAATGTAAATGGATTAAATGCACCAATAAAAAGACATAGGGTAGTCGAATGGATAAGAAAACATTACCCACATATATACTGTCTTCAAGAGACCCACCTCAGAACACAAGATCGACACAGACTGAAAGTGAAGGGATGGAAAAATATATTTCAAGCAAATGGACTTAAAAAAAAAGGCTGGGGTAGCAATACTTCTATCAGACAAAATAGATTTCACAATGACGGACATGAAAAGAGATAAAGAAGAGCATTTCATAATACATAAGAGAACAATCCACCATGAAACCATAACCCTCATAAATATATATGCACCCAACATAGGAGCACCCAAAAATATAAGGAAAATCTTGAAGGACTTCAAGAAGGGTATAGACAGCAACACACTCATAGTAGGGGATTTCAATACTCCATTACCAACAATAGACAGATCTTCCAAGCAAAAAACACCAAGGATATTATAGCATTGAACAACATTCTAGATGAAATGGACTTAACTGACATATCCAGAACTTTTCACCCCAAAGACATAAAATGCACATTCTTCTCTAATGCACATGTAACATTCTCTAAGATAGACCACATGGTAGGATACAAAACAAGCCTCCACAAATTCAAGAAAATTGAAATCATAACAAGCATCTTCTCAAGTCACAATGACTTGAAACTAGAAACCAATATCAAGGAAAAAATCCAAAAACAATCCAATTCATGGAGACTGAATAACATGCTATTAAGGAATGAATGGGTTAATGATGACATCAGAGAAGAAATCAAAAAGTATCCAGAAGCAAATGAAAATGAATTCACAACACCCCAAAACCTATGGGACACAGTGAAGGCAGTCCTCAGGAGAAATTCATAGCAATACAAGCCTACCTAAAAAGGCTAGAAGAAACTCATACAAACAACCTACCCATAAAGATTCAAGAACTAGAACAGCAACAGCAAACAAAGCCCAGAGCAAGCAGAAGGAAAGAAATTACCAAGATCAGAGCAGAACTAAACAACATAGAGACTAAAAGCACAATTCAAAGGATCAACAAATCCAAGAGCTGCTTCTTTGAAACAATAAACAAAATTGACAAACCATTAACAAGACTCATCAAGAGAAAAAGAGAGAGAGGACCCAAATAAACAAAATCAGAAATGACAGAGGAGAAGTCACAACTGATACCACAGAAATACAAAGGATTGTAAGAACTTACTACACACAACTATATGACAAGAAATTTGACAACCTGGGTGAAATGTATAACATACAAATTTCTGGAAATGTATAACATACCAAAACTCAAACAAGAGGCAGACAGCTTGAATAGAACAATAACAACTAATGAAATTGAAGAAGTAATCAAAAAAACCCTAGCACACAAGAGCCCTGGCCCAGATGGCTACACAGGTGAATTTTACCAAACATTTAGGGAAGAACTAACTCCTATCCTCCTCAAACAATTCCAGAAAAATCCAAGAGAGAAGACTCCCAAACTCTTTATGAGGCCAGTATTGTTCTAATCCCAAAACCAGGTCAAGACCCAACAAAGAAAGAAAACTACACGCCAATATCTCTGATTAACTTAGATGTGAAAATTCTCAACAAAATATTGGCTAACTGGATCCAGCACTATATTTAAAAATTATACACCCTGACCAAGTGGGATTCATCCTAGGGATGCAAGGATGGTTCAATATTTCCAAATCAATAAATGTAATACACCACATAAACAAACTGAAAGACAGAAACCATATGATCATATCAATAGATGCTGAAAAAGCATTTGATAAAGTACAGCACCCTTTTATGATTAAAACCCTCAATAAGATGGGAATAGAGGGAACATACCTCCACATAATAAAGGCTATATACAAGAAACCTGCAGCTAACATCACACTCAATGGGCAAAAACTGAAAGCCTTTCTCTTAAGATCAGGAACAAGGCAAGGTGTCCACTCTCTCCACTTCTATTCAACATAGTCTTGGAAGTTCTAGCCATAGCAATCAGCCAAAGAAAAAGGAATCAAAGGTATATCCAGATTGGAAAGGAGGAAGTCAAACTGTCATTATTTGCAGATGACATGATAGTGTACATACAAAACCCTATAGATTCCACTAAAAAACTACTCCACCTAATAACTGAATTTGGCAAAATAGCTGGATACAAAGTCAATATCCAGAAATCAAAGACATTTTTATACACCAACAATGAAATATCATAGATAGAAGCTAGAAAACAAATCCCATTTACCACAGCAAGAAGAAAAATAAAGTACTTAGGAATAAACTTAACTAAGGAAGTAAAGGACTTATACTATGAAAACTACGGAACACTGAAGAAAAATTTTAAGGAAGATACAGATAAATGAAAGCACATACCATGTTCATGGTTGGGAAGAATTAACATCATTAAAATGTCCATACTACCCAAAGCCATCTACAGATTCAATGCAATCCTTATTAAAATACCAACATCATATTTCACAGAATTAGAACAAACACTTTAAAAATTCATATGGAGTCAAAAAAGACCCCAAATAGTTACAGCAATCCTGAGAAAGAAGAACGAAGTAGGAGGAATCACAATACCAGACATCAAGCTATGTTACAAAGCTATAGTAACCAAAACAGTCTGGTACTGGCACAAGAACAGAGTAGAAAATCCAGAAATAAACCCAGGACTCTATGGGCAACTAATATTCAACAAAGGGAAAGGAATATAAAATGGAGTGCAAATAGCCTCTTCAACAAGTGGTGTTGGGAGAACTGGACAGGCACATGCAAAAAAATGAAACTAGACCATGAAACTAGACCATACACCAGAGTAAACTCAAGATGGATAAAAGACTTATACATAAGCAGTGCCACCATAAAAGCCCTAGAGGAAAACATAGGCAAAAATATTGCAGATATCCCATGCAGCAAAATTTTCACTGAAATATCTCCCAGGGCAAGGGAAATAAAGAAACACATAAACAAATGGGACTATATCAAACTGAAAAGCTTCTGCTCAGCTAAAGGAAACACTGAGAAAATAAAAAGGAAACAACCATATGGGAAAACATATTCACCAATGACACATCAGACAAGGGTTTGATCTCCAACATATATAAAGAGCTAATATGACTCAACACCAGGGAGACAAACAACCCATTTAACAAATGGGCAAAGGACCTGAACAGACACTTCTCCAAGGAGAACATACAAAGGTCCCAGGGGCACATGAAAGAATGCTCAACATCACTAGTCATCAGAGAGATGCAAATTAAAACTACAATGAGATACCACCTCACATCTGTCAGAATGGCCATCAACAAATCAACAATCAACAAATGCTAGCAAGGATCTGGGGAAAAAGAAACCCAGGTTCACTGCTGGTGGGAATGCAGATTGATGCAGCAACTATGGAAGATAGTATGGAATTTCCTCAGAAAACTAAAAAAAAAAAAATAGAACTGCCCTATGACCCAGTGATTCAACTGCTAGGATTATACCCAAAGAATCCTGAAACACCAATTCAGAATGCACTCCTATAGCAGCACTATTTACAATAGCCAAGTGCTAGAAACAGCCTAAGTGCCCTTCAGGGGATGATTGGATCAAAAAAACTTTGGTACATTTACACAATGGAGTTCTATGCAGCAGAAAGAAAGAGAGAACTCCCACAATTTGCAATAGCATGGATGGAACTGGAGAGCATCATGCTTAGTGAGATAAGCCAGGCAGCAAAAATTAAATACTACATGTTCTCACTTAATACAGGAGACTAATGAACAAACAAACAAACAAAACAGAGCCAGAGACATGAATACAGGAAGGAGGGGTTGGGGGAGGCGGAGAAGGAGGCAAGGAAGGCAGAACAGTGCAGTCAAGGAACTGGCATGGATGATCCATGGACACCAACAACACGTGGGATTGGGATTGATTGTGGGGTGGGGGCTGGATAAGGAGGGTGAGGAAGGGGAGGGCAGAGGGAAAAAATTAGATGAATGTAATATAACAACATTTTATATATATATATAATTTTTTTTTTTTTTTAAAGAAAACAGAAAACACACCTGGACCAGTTTTCTGCCTTAGCAGAATGAAAAAAGGCAGTAAAAGGCCAAGGTTGCCTTTGTCACCTTCCAGGAGTACTGTCACTTTCCTATAGAGTGCATGCATGTTTGCAGGTATTATGGGGTACTAGGTATTAAGCCTAACTGTGTGCAAGTCTTGACTAAGATTACTTGAGCAAGATACTTACTGAAAAACAAGAGGCTGTCCTGAGAGATGCAGACAGCTAAATAAGGCTGCAGAGAAGATTATGTACCAAGCAGGAGACAAATTCAGTATAGTCTGATCTGATGTCGAGTTCCTGGGGAGTATGCTAATGAGAGAAGTTTTGTCAGAAAGCATTTATTCTCATAAAAGCTATTGTCAGGACAGCTGTTAACAGCATTAGCAGTGCCAATAAAATTAAGAGCTCTCCTCTTTACGTGTAAAAAGCTGAAAAATCTGGCTAGTGAGTTGAGCTCATAACGATACAAAATAAATGCACTACGCTACTCTTGTGCAATAAGCAAAAATGATACAAACAAATCATTTTTAAGAGGCTTTGCTGCTAAGGACCTATTATAGCCAGACACAAAATATTAAGAGGCAATGGGCCGTGGGGTGCTGGCCCATTTACACTGTACACACACTGCAGAAGCATGGCTGGTGTTGGGGTAACCCACCAGAATGCTCCAGCCAGCACTGTGACAGAAAGAAATGGACTATTTGAGAGGTTATGGAACATGAACGGAGCTATTGGGGAGTGCCATAAATGCAGAAGCCAAAGAAAAACAAAATGTTCTTCCCATCCTTCCTGAAAGCCACTTCGTGGGCGGTTTTCTCGGCCCACAAGAGCATCTCTAACTCTCCAGGAATCTGCTTTACCAGATTTGGCCACCGAAGGCCAAGAGCCAGGAAAGCCCGAGTCAGTCTGGCCACTGCTTTTAATGTCCTTTCTTAAATTTTCACTTTCTTTACAGATTTATTGAGGTATAATTGGTATACAATAAATTGTGCATATTCAAAATGTAATTTTATGAATCTGACAAATGTGTGTGTGATAACAAATATATTATTCACTCTAAAAAGAGCCTTGTGTCCTGTTGTCATCCTTTCCTACAGCCTCTTCTTATCCCCCAGTTCCAACTGTCACCGGGAAAATAGCGATTTCCTTTCTGTCACTATGGATTAATTTACCTTTGCTCAAATTTTATGTAAATTTAATTTATATTAATTGAATTAGCAGTATCTTCCTCTTCCCCTTGACTAGCTTTTTTTTACTTGTCATATTTATTTTGCACATATCAATGATTGCATGTGTATCAACAGTGGACTGAACATAATTTTGCTACACATAATTATTTTCAGTGTACCAAAAGCTTATCCCCATTTATTGCTAAATTGGGGCCTCAAAGGCTACACAAGGCTGGTGTTCAATCACAGGCTGTGACTTCAATTAGAGATGATTTGGATAACAATGTTCCATGCTTTCTTATTTCCATCATAGGGTGAGAAGAAACATCAATAGCATCCTGCTCCTTGCTAACTGCTAGGAGCTTCATTCATTGCAGGTGTATGTTTTCCTATTTTGAGAATGCACATCTCATAGCTGAGAACCATGATTGCAAAACCGAATAGACCAACTTCAAAGGGCATGTAGCCCCAGGCAGTGAAACATACTGCTGAGCACACAGACCCCCTGTGCACTCACTGCCTGTGTCCAAAACCCTTCACTACCAAGTTGTGCAAACACAGAACTGTGTCCCATGTTGTGCCTCTGCTTCCTCATCTTTAAAATGGGGCTGTGCCCAATTAACACATTTGGGGAAGAAAAATGAGACAATAGATGGAAAGCAGAATAGTGCCTTGAGGCAGAGTTGACACCATGCAAGTGTGAGCTACTATCTGGGTAGTGATCATTCTGTCAAGGGCATTTCTTACATGAGTAAGGTGACACTTACTCCTGATCCACATAATAGTAGTAAAGCAGACATGGTTTTTCAGCTGTAGATTTGATTGCTGCGTGTCCCTATTTGGAATAAGACCAAAGGTACTAAGGTGATGGAACAGTCTGATAACAGATGCCCCTTAGAGAGTGTGTTGGCTATTCTCCTCTGCTTCCCTAGTTGAATATGGAATACTGGCACCCAGTGTACCACAGCATATCCTACGGTTGACCCACTTCCCTGCCACAGTCCAGGACTAGGAATTCTAGCGTGGCAGCAAGGTACTCCCGTGCCCTGCGAGGAGATGGTCTGAGAGAAGCTGAGGGAGCCTTTTCTAGGGGGTGTTTTATGCTTCCAACTTCACTTATGCTATGGATCCAAAACAACACAAACGAAAGTAATAAAAGTCCATGTTATTAGCCATGTTCAGGACATCCTACTTTCATTTAGAATACATCAGCAAAAGTCTATGACCCATCCTAATGCTTAAAATATTATCAGAAAAGTGAGTTGCTAGATTCCTGAGCAGCTGACCAAGTCTGAAATGGCTGGGATGGGATCGCCAAGGTCTTGCTCTGGGCAAAGGAAGCAAGAAGCAAGATGAAGAGAACCGGCAAGGCCCCAGCCAGGTAGAAGGCCATTCCCTGGGACTAGATTCCCCAGGAAACCACGCACCAGTTCCTGCCTGGGCAACACTGGTGACCATGCGTCAAACCTCAGTGAGTCCAGAGGGGCCCAAGGAGTCTTGAACCACATTTTCGTGCATAAGCAAGAGGGGCTTAGGGCCACTGATCCTGTGAACCGGCTGTTGAGGTTCCCCTGCAGGTCTGTGTCAGGTCAGCCCACTGGGTCGGGTGGGCAGCGAATGACCACACATCTCTTTAAGTGAAATGACCACAGTAAAGGTAATAATGTAACATTATTATCTAATTTGGAGGATTCAAAAAATAGTTGGCTTTAGAAGAGGAACAAATTCCTATTTCAATAAGAAATAAATATTGTCCTTCAGGCTATACCATGGGAATTATATTCTAAACTTTTTCAAAAACACTTCTATCTATAAATGGACTTTTCTAAATTTGACCTAACTTCTCTTACTGTGAAATGTTCTTGTAAGCAAAATCCACCTCTCAATTCTTAAAGGGAATGTCTTGTTTCTTCCTTGTATAGTTATTTGAATCCCAATTCATTTAAATAGGCACTATATTAAATCTCAGACATGAAGAGAAGAAATCATTTTATTTCACTTATTTATTTTTTATTTATTGTTGACACTATTACAGATGTTCCACATTTTTCCTCCCTTGCCCTGAGAGGAAATAATTTTGAAGTCAAAGCACCATCAAATTAAATTAAAGAGAGTAAAAGAGAAAAAGGAAACAAAGAAACAAACACACACAAATTTTCAAAGATAAAAAAGGAGTAGATTTTGTCCTGAAAATAATTCAAGAGTGGACCTTCATTTCATTTTGTGTTCAAAATGCTAGAAGTATAAATGTAGAAAGCCTTCATAAGGAGCAGCAATAAGAAAAAAGCAAAACCACACAAATAGACAAGAAATAAACCTGTGCTCCAAAGGTGGACTCATATCTGCACCTCAGCATACACAGCTCAGATGGGCACCAGCTTTCACCAGGTTGTCTGCTCAGTGATCCCAAATGCAAACAGGCCCATCTCAGCGCCATGGGCATTATGGGAAACTTTTTAAAGTTGCTACCTTCATCAGAGCCTTACTGCTCATTTGCATATAAAATTAACAGATGCAAAATTTCTCCTTAAATTTTTTAAAATAAAATAATGTTTTATAAAAATGAGCAATTGTATTTGTTTTAGAGCAGTTATTTCATTTAAAATTATTTCAAGATAATTATTTTGACATTGGAATTTACTTTTAAGTAAATCAACTTTTAGTGTATTTCATTGGAGTGAAAGTTCCTTTCTTTAAAAAATTTAATTCAAAAATAAATAAGTGCAACAAAATCTCTTGTTTCTTAGCATAGAAGAAAATTACTTTTTCAGCTGTCAGGCTTTCTTTAGTATAATGGTCATTACCATGCAATAGTTTACTTTTGCTATTTATAAAAAGTTGTTTTTTAAAGCACATTTCTGTAGTTTATATTTTTTGTTGACCTTATGAACGGTTCAGGTATCGTCTCAGGCAGAATTTGTTTTCATCATTTGAACTGCTTATATCACTGGATGAAGCCCCCTGTAGACCAGTAAGTAATATTAGAAGAAAAACTACATGAATTGTAGCAAGTCTCCTAGAGCCAGCAATTGATGGTTAGATTATGTAAAGATCATTTGTCTATTCAGCTTAAAAGCTCACAAAATCCATGAGTATACTACTGAAAAGAATGGTACCTTTCAGAAGATGGCACTTAGTCTTCTTAGCCTAAAACGCTTCACCATACTCATTTGCACTCTGGGGTTTTTTCTGAGCAATAAATCTGTCAGAGTATATTTGTCAGGTACATTCTGTTGTAGATAGTCAAGCATTTTGAAATGCAAAATAGGAAGTTTAAAAGAGGAACCCAACGGTGGCTGGTTGGATTTCCAGACAGGGCACATAACCAGGTTGCAAGCCAGGTCTGTAGCTGGGGACAGATAAAAGGCAACATTACATTGAATTTCTCTCCCTCTCTTCCTCTATCCCTTCCCCTTTCCCTGAAAAATAATAAATAAAATCCTTAAAATAAATAAATAAATGAAATGAAAGTGGGGTGGGCCTTGCCTTGCTGAAACAAAATCTAATGTAACACAGCACATGATACTTTTGATAAAGCTCTTTAAGAGTCTAGAATATGCTCTCACTTCTTAAAAGAGTTATAAATATAGCTTTACTTGGGAGGGGAAAAAAAACTAAAGTACTATTTAGGAAAACTACACAGTGTGCTGAGCACATATCTAGAATCAGTGTGATTTTTCTTTCATGCCTGTGACATTGGTCATTAATCCTTGCAGTTGGCCAAGTGGAAATCTAAGGTGTCATCCATACATAGCACCATTCCATTGATGACTAGAAGCACATTTTAAAGTTCAGCCTACTGAATCATTGAGCAGCTTACAGTCTCTGGTCCATCCCCATCAAACTGGTCATGATCAGAGATCTTCCTGCATTGCTTTTAGCAGTGTCATCATTTTTCAAAGCAAGAAAGCATAAAAACATATTTTGATTGCAGCTGAAAATATTTTGAAGGTATTACATTTGCTCAGAAAAGGCATATTAAGTATAATCAAAATCTCAGTAAACCAAGATCAACCCCTTCTTGTGGATCAGTCACACTTCCTAATTTAGGTGTTCAGCTGGCACTGTCCAGTCACCAGTAGGAAGGTCCCCCCCCAAATGACATCCACTTAATGGTAGTCAAAAGCTGTCAAACACATTTCCACTTTAAGGTAGAGGCAAAGATGATTGAACAAGCATTATCTAGGAACACATAGCTTATATATGTCTAGCCTGTTATGAAAAATAAAGCTAAGATATTCAGAAGATCTAGACATGCACCCAACTGCACCACTGATTAGCTGTGTGACCTTGGACTAGGAACCTGCCTCACCCAATATAATGTTATTCATCAAAAAATATATAATAATAGTCTGGCTTGCTCTACCTAACACACCAAATTCCTATAAAGTCCAAATGAAATTATTCATGTGAGTGTGACATTCCAATTTTAAGTGCTATGCAAGAGAAAACTTGATGACCTACTGCTCTGTCTTTGCCTCTTCACCTTTCAAGTGTCCCTTTCTTAAAGCATTTCAGGATAAGGTGGTCTGTTCCCACCCATTTCTAAAGCCCTCACTCACCTACTCCTAACTCCTAAGTGAGTCTCTGTCTTGGGCTCCCTTCAAACCTGGTCCTGCCCTGAGAATCGATAAGGTGACCCTTCCTCCCACAAAGAGGGCCCAGTGGGGGAGGCAGCCTGTCTCCCCACTTCCCGCCCTTAGGTTTCCCCATAACTGATGCTAAACTGTTGAATCAGCAGATTGAGAGAAGTTAGGCATCATGGAGCAGAGGGCCCACACCCCGTGGCAGAGGCGTTGAGATGAGTTTTACTCCTCTCAGAACTGCCAAGCTTAGCACACAAACTCCCACTCAGAATTGTTCTCCAGACCAGAGATTCATAGATTTGTCAGATCACAACCCTCTCTCCTTCCCCCTTACCTTCCTCTAACCTACAATCTTCCAATGCCTCTTTATCCCCTTGCCACCAAAGTAAGCTCTAAACCTCTCTTTGTATAACCTGCTTTGTGCCCTTACCAATCAATATTTTGAATTATTTTATCAAAAGGTATGGGTGTGGTATGTGTTTGGTGGTGGTTTTAAAATTCTTAAAGTTAGACGTATAGTCTCACACACACCCAAAACATGACAAACTAGTTCTACATATAAATGTTTATGCAAAAACACTAAATAAAATACTTTGGAACAGTAATTTGCAGCATATTGAAAAACAAAATCATGGACATTCAGGATGTATTCCAAGCTTGCAAAGATATTAATATTAGGAAAAGTAAAGATATTATTTTCCTTACTAAATAGAGCTAACACAAAAACTATATGATAATCTTCACAAATGTTTAGCATATTTTACAAAATTATAAACCTATTCTACATAGAAATCATTCAATAATAGAGAAAAAAACTGAGAACTTTAAAATCATTTCTTGACAGGGAATGTTTCCAGAGTTTTCATTTTCCTTTTACTTTTACATCTTACAGATTTTCATTTCTAATAAACACCAGTCTTTAATATTTCACATTAAAAAAACTTTTGAGGGATCCTTTTATTATTTTCTTTTTCCAGAGTAAAGCTGTCATGAGACCAAAAAGTGGGAAAACCACTGTAGTTTTATCACTACCTGTGACTAGTCCTTTTCTTGCTCTGACCCCACAAGGGGCCATTGTGATGGGTCACAAGCCATGTATAAGCTGCTGCAGAAGGAGTCTGTCCGTGACAGCCCAGGAAGCTGATCCTGGTGACTTGTTGGAGTTGGACAACTTCGCCTGATTTCTTGGTTTTTGTTTATTTTTTTCATTTTGATTTTTTCATCTTGTTTTATTATTTTCTTTGTCTTTTAACTTTCTGCTTTTTAGTTTTTATTTTGTTTTCTTATTTTCATTTGATCATTTTTGTTATTTGTTACTTTTATTTTTTAATTGTGTTTGTTTATATTTCATTTCATTATTTTGCTTTTATTCTTTGTTAAACATGTTTAATATATTTTATTCTGCTATTACAGTTGTTCCAATTTTTCCCCTTTGCCCCCCTCTACCCAGTACCCCATTCCCTCCAGCAATGACCCCCTTAGTTCATGTCCATGAGTCATGCATATAAGTTCTTTGGCTTCTCCACTTCCTTTGTTCTTCTTAACATCCCCGTCTATTCTGTAACCACTAATGTGTACTTTTCTTTTTGCTTCCCTTTCATATCCAGACAATTTACCAAACACATGCAAAAATACACTTATATCCACATATATTTTCACACATATTTAAAGTACATAATGGATTTTGAAGAGTTAATACAAAAAATTTTAAATATGCCAAGAGCTTATATAATTATTACATGTTAAATGATAGTATTTTAGATATATTGTACCAAGATTAAGCAGTTTTTTCTTCTTTAATACTTATTTTACTCTGGAATGCTATTTTTGTGAAATATATCACAGAAATGGTGTATTGAAGAACTCACTTCTGTGAAAGTTGTCCTAGAGACAATGCCAAACCCATAATAAAAAGTGAATTTGGTTTTTGAATCTGATCCTTCCCACTCCAATAATACAACTCAACTTTATATTAAGCTACTGGAACTACAACTTATTCTTTTTGGAGTTTTCCAAAAAGAATTTATTTATTTATTTAAGCTGTGCACAGGTCTTCTTTCAATAACCTCTACATGTGTTTTATAATTCGAAGCTTTCAGAAATAATGGTACTTGCAGTGCTCCCCCAGTCCCCAGAGTAGAAATTATTATGTCTACTAAACTGAGGTAAAAAAATAAAAATCCCTAGGATTTAAATAATTTTGTAGAATAGTATTCTAGCTATTCTTTGAACTTGTGGTTGACTTCCTATGTGGTCCTAAAGTAACCTCTGAACTATTTAAGAGTCTTTTAAGGTAGAGATTAGGAATGTTCACATTTCAATAATAAAGTTTACTATAGCATTCATTCCTTTTCCCAAATATCCCCAGTTTGGGGGCCTTCATAACTGGAAATGTATTTAGTTGAAAGGACTCTCATCTAATTTACATGCCTATATGAGAATATATATTGTCTATATACATGAATCATATAGTTTAATAGTTTGCAACTTCCATCCAAGTTGGTCTTCATTCTCAGCATCTTTTCTAACCTAAAGATTGACTGATTTCACAACACACCTATGACCATTTGGTTGCAATTTAAAACATAAATTGCTAATAAAATCTATATATTACAGACCCACAAATAAGCATATATTTTATAAGAAAGACAGCATATCTTCTATGTAATACACATCCACATTTTCTTCTTCCTTAATTGTGCTCAGTATTTCTGAGTTATTGCAAGTAAACTGATTTTCCCATATTGTGAAATGATTCCAATCTAAGAAAATTTAACCAGCAGTAATACAGATACAACATACAAAATTGTACCTTATTTAGTCAAATCTATTTATAACAAGATCACTTTAAAACATTCACAAGTTAAAGTTGGTTCTTATCCATTCAGCTGCCCTATGTCTTTTGATTGGTACATTTAATCCATTTACCTTTGTACCTGTGTTCCTGTCTGTCTCTCTGTTTCTTCATATTCTTAAAGCAGACTCTTCAGCATCTTTTGGAATGCTGGTTTGGTGGAGATGTATTCTTTAGACTTCTTTTGTCTGGGAAACTCATTTCACCTTCCATTTTGAATGAGATCCTTGCTGGGTAGAGTATTCTTGGTTGCAGGCCTTTGTTTTTCATTGCTTGAAATGTTTTTTGCCATTCCCTCCTGGCTTGTTGTGTTTCTGTTGAGAAATCAGCTGATAGCTTGTTGTGTTTCTGTTGAGAAATCAGAAGTCCCCTTGTATGTTTTCAGCTGTCTCTCTCTCTTGCTAGTTTTAGGATTCTCTCCTTGTCTTTGAAATTTGCCATTTTCGTGATGCTGTGTCTCAGAGTGAGCCTGTTTGGGTTCATCTTCATTGGAACCCTCTGTGCTTCCTGAGTTTGCATGGCATTTTCTCTCCTCAAGTGAGGAAAGTTTTCTGTCATTACTTTTTCAAAGAGGTTTTCTATCCCTTGCTGCTCTTCTTCTCCTTCTGATATCCCTATGATACAGATGTTATTATGTTTCATACTGTCCTGCAGCTCTCTTAAAACCTCTTCATTCTTTTACAGTCTTTTTTCATTTTGTTGCACTGCCTGGGAATTTTTTTCTACATTGACCTCCAGCTCACTGATCTGATCCTTGGCTTTCTCTAGCCTGCTTTTGATTCCTTCTAGTGTGTTCTTGAATTCAGAAATGGTATTCTACATTTCCTCCTGGCTCTTACTGATGGTGTCTCTGTCCTTTTTAATGCTTGTGTAGTTCTCAGTAAGTTCCTTGTAGCTTCCCTGGAGTTCTTTGTAGTTCTCCTGGAGTTGTTTGTAGTTTTCTTTGAACTCGCTGAGCTCATTGAGCTTCTCTATTATCATTATTTTGAATTCCATGTCTGATTGGAAGCTTGTTTCTATTTCATTTTATACTCTTTCTAGGGATTCCTCCTTTCCATTTGCTGAGGGTTTATTTCTTTGTCTCCCCATTTTACATGGCTGTTTGTTTCTGCTCTTAAATTGGTCTGTTTTGACTTACTGTCTTAGTGGTGTGACCTTCTGTGGCTTTGAGGTGCACTTTTTTTACTTCTTGAATCTACGCTTGGTGAGGTCAGCTTGTGTCCCAGTCTGGATCTCCTCAGTCAGTTGGAGGCTACCAAAGAGCCACTGTCTTTGTCTCCTTTAGCTGTTAATCCAGTCAGTGTGTGATCAGTGGTCAGTTTTAGGCACTGCTGGGTGAGGGGGATTAATTCCTATGGGTGAGGCTGTGGCTTCCCCTCAGGATACTGCCCTTCGGAGAAGCGTGGTTTGCTAGCTGTATGGGGGATGGGTCCGCACTAGACTCATGCTGGCCCACCAACCCGTCACAAACACCTACAGGGTGGTGAAAATCACTAAGGGGAGCTCTCCTGAAGGCATTCTTGACTTTGAGTGCCTCAAGTGCTTAAAACATCCCAACATCATAAAATTATTTCAAGTGATCCCTGGCTGGTGGCACAGTGAATAAGGCACCAGCTGGTGAACCCAAAGGTTGCTGGTTCAATTCCCCAGCCAGGGCACATAACCAAGTTGCAAGCCAGGTCCACTTGCTGGAGGCAGGTGAAAGGCAACCATACATTGGTGTCTCTCACCTTCACTGTCTCTCTCCTTTGTCCTCTCTAAAAGTAGTAAAGTAAAAATCTTTATTAAAAAAAAAAAAATTAGGAGGGGTCTGGCAAGATGGCAGAGGAGTAAGTGGAGCTACACCAATCTCCTCCCAGGTCGCATCTAGAATTACTTTTTTGGAGAAAAAATCAGTTGGAATTACCAACAGAACACCAGCTGGAAAGAAGTTTTATAACCACGGATAGAACACAAGAAGACACTTCATCACAATGTGACTGGTAGGAATTGGAGGCAGCAGCAAAAGGGACAGAGCCGGGGGCTCTACCTGAGAAGGGTGGGATCTGGTCCCCCAGCTATTGTCCCAGCTACAGCAACATGGCGGAGAGCAGAGCAGCATCCAGCTGAGAAGGGCAGAAAGCCCATGGAGTTTGCTGGTCTGAGAGAGCGTTGGAGACAGAGAACTACTGGGGTGACCACAGCAACAATACATTGGCACCCACCTACCCTGGGTTCCAGCATAGGGAGGGCAGAGAGGACTGAAGACATGTGGGGAGAGTTTGTAGTGGTGGGTTGGAGGAGAGAAGTGGGGAGGCGGCTGTGGGGGACCGCGGTAACGACTCATCACCCACACCTTGGGTGGACTGCGCTGCACCCAGTGGCTTCCCTATGAGGGTCCTCATAGCCCCGCCCACTGGAAGCAACCTGCCCTTCCCAGCAGTGCGGGAGCCTGGCCCCTGATCACAATTCTCTGATTTACATCTAAATAAACCTCTCCCACACTGCCCTGTCTGAGCACAGATACAATAGTTGGCACCTAAAGAGGTATTTCTCGCCCAGCAGCACTTGGGCCTGGCAGCTGATCACAGCTCTCTGACTTACAGTTGGGTCAGTCAGTCAGCCCCGCACAGTGGTGTGCAAGCCTGGTGGCTGATCCTAGATTCATTGTTTTGCAACTGAGTCAGTCCTTCTTGCTCAACAGAGCCTGTATCTGCTGATTAGAAATTCTCTGACCTACAGCTGGGTCAGACAGTCAACCCACACAGTGGCAAGTGAGCCTGTGGCTGATCATGGATTCATTGGTTCACAACTGAGTTGGTTTGTCCTGCCCACTGGCCTCTGAGCCTGACAGCTGATCACAGATTCATTGGGTTACAATTGTACCTTGTTGTCTAGCCCAGCAGCTCCTAAGCCTGGTGGCCAAACATAGATTCGTTGAATTACAATTGGCTCTTACTGCCTAGCCCAGTGGCACCTGAGCCTGGTGGCTGATCACAGATTCATTGCTTTACATCTGAATCTGTACCACCCCAGGCTGCACCTGAGCTGGTGGCTGGTCTACTGGATTATAATTGAACCTCTGTCTAGCCCAGTAGGGCCTGAGTTTGGTAGCAGATTTATTGATTTACAACTGAATCAGTCTATCACTCCAAGCTGCATCTGAGCCTGGTGGTAGATCACAGACCAATAGTATTACAACTAAATCAATCCTTACATCCTAGTAGTTCCTTACCCTGGCACCTGATCACAGTCTGATTGGATTCTAACTAAACCTAAAAATGGGAAGAAAATGAAACAGTCAATCACCAAAAGGAAAGGAGGAATCCCCAGAAAGATCACTAAATGAAAGAGAACAACAAACTATCAGATATGGAATTCAAAATAATGATGATAATGAAATTTAATGAGCTTAGCCAGCTCAAGGAAAACTACAAACAACTCCAGGAAACTATAAACAACTCCAGGAGGAACTACAAAGAACTCCAGGGAATCCACAAGGAACTAACTGAGAACTACACCAGCATTAAAAAGGACATGAAAACTATTAGTAAGAGACAGGAGGAAATGAAGAATACAATTTCTGAATTGAAGAATATAGTAGAAGGAATCAACAGCAGGCTAGAGGAAGCAGAGGATGGAATCATGGAGCTGGAGGACAATGTAGAAAAATATTCCAAGACAGTGCAACAGAATGAAAACAGGACTAACAAGAATGAAGGCCCTGGCTGGTAACACAGTGGGTTAAGGCACTGGCCTGCAAACCCAAAGGTCGCAGGTTCAATTACCCAGCCAGGATACATAACTAGGTTGCAAGCCAGGTCTCCAGTCAGGTCTGTGGCTGGAAGCAGGTGAAACGCAACCATACATTGATGTCTCTCTCCCTCTCTGCCTCTCTCCCTTCCCCTTTTTCTAAAAATAATGAAATAAAATCTTAAAAAAAAAAAAAAGAATGAAGAAATTTTAAGAGAGCTGCAGGTAAACATGAAACGCAATAATATCCATATCATCAGGATACCAGAAGGAGAAGAGAAACAAGGAATAGAAAACTATTCAAAAAGTAATGAGAGAAAACTTCCCTAACATGATGAGTGAAAACATTACCCAGGTTCAGGAAGCACAGAGGGTTCCAATGAGAATGAATCCAAACAGACACACTCCAAGACACATTATAATTAAAATGGCAAATTTCAAAGACAAAGAAAGAATCCTAAAAGCATCAAGAGAGAAACAGCAAATAACATATAAGGGGCTCCAATAAGTTTATCAAATGATTATTCAACAGAAATAATACACGCCAGAAGGGAATGGCAAAAAATATTCCAAGTAATGGGAAACAAAGGCCTGCAACCAAGAAGATTCTACACAGCAAGGCTCTCATTCAAAATGGAAGGAGAAATAAGGAATTTCATGAACAAAAGAAGACTTAAAGCATACATCTCTACCAAACCAGCATTGTAAGAAATGCTAAGGGTCTGCTTTTGAAAAATGAAGTAACAGAGAGAGACAGAGAGGAACACAGGTACAAAGGGAAAATATGGCAATAAATAAGTATTGATCAATAATAACCTTAAATGTAAATGGATTAAATGGGCCAATTGAAAGACATAGGGTAGCTGAAAGGATAAGAAAACATGACCCACAAATATGCTGTCTTCAAGAGACCCACATCAGAAAAAAAGATCAACACAGATTGAAAGTGAAGGGATGGAAAAATATATATCAAGCAAATGGACATACAAAAAAAGGCTGGAGTAGCATTACTTATTTCAGACAAAATAGATTCTATGATGAAGGCTATAAAAAGAGACAAAGAAGCACATTTCATAATACTTAAGGGAACAATCCATCAAGAAGATATAACTCATAAACATATATGCTCCCAACATAGGAGCTCCCAAATATGTAAGAAAAATCTTGGAGGATTTCAAGTTAGATATAGACAACAACACTCTAATAGTAGGGGATTTTAATACTACATAATCAACAATGGACAGGTCTTCCACACAGAAAAAGGATATTGTGTCACTGAACAACACTCCAGAGGAAATGGATCTAACTGATATATATAGAACCTTTCACCCCAAAGAAGCAAAATATACATTCTTTTAAATGCACACGGAACATTCTCAAAGATAGACCACATGGTAGGTCACAAGACAAGCCTCCACAAATACAGAAAAATTGAAATCATACCAAGCATCTTCTCAGATCACAATGGCTTGAAACTAGAAACAAACCTCAATGGAAAAAATTAAAAACACTCTAACTCATGGAGACTGAATAACATGCTTTTAAGTAAGGAATGGGTACACAATGAGGTCAAAGATGAAATCAGAAAGTTTCTAGAAACAAATGAAAATGAATATACAATAGCCAAAAACCTATAGGACACAGCAAAGGCAGTCCTCAGAGGGAAATTCATAGCAATACAGGCATACCTAAAAAGGTCAGAAGAAGCTTATACAACCAACCTAACCATCAAGCTGCAAAACTAGAGGAGTAACAACCAACAAACCCCAGAACAGGTAAAAGGAAGGAAATCATCAAGAGCAGAGCAGAATTAAATAACTTAGAGACTAAAACTACAATTCAAAGAATTAATAAGTCCAAGAGCTGGTTCTTTGAAAAAATAAACAAAATTGACAAGCCTTTAAACAGACTCATCAAGAAAAAGAGAGAGAGGACCCAAATAAATAGAATCAGAGAGAGGAGAAATCACAACTGATACTTCAGAAATACAAAGGATTGTAAGAAATTACTATAAACAACTATATGACAAGAAATATGACAACCTGGGTGAAATGGACACATTTCTGGAAATGTATAACCTACCAAAACTGAATCCAGAAGAAGCAGAAATCTTGAAGAGACAAATAACAACTAGTGAAATTGAAAAAGTAATTGAAAATCTCCAGAAGCACAAGAGCCCTGGACCAGATGGCTACACAGGTGTAATCTACCAAACATTTAAAGAAGTAACTCCTATCCTTCTCAAATCTATTCCAAAACATCCAACAAGAGGGAAGACTCCCAAACTCTCTCTATGAGGTCAATATCAGTCTAATCCCAAAGGTCAAGACACAACTAAGAAGGAAAACTATAGGCCAATATATCTGATGAACATAGATGCTAAGATTTTCAACAAAATATTGGCCAACTGGATCCAGCAATACATTCAAGACATCATACATCATAATCAAGTGAGTTTCATCCCAGGGATGCAAGGATCGTACAACATTCACAAATAAATAAATGTAGTAACACCACATCAACAAAATGAAAGAAAAAACCCATATTATATCAATAGATGCAGAAAAAGCATTTGATAAAGTGCAGTAACCATTTATGATAAAAACCATCAGCAAAATGGGAATAGGGGGAGCATACCTCAACATCATAAAGGCCATATATGAAAAACCTGAAGCCAACATCATACTCAATGGGAAAAAACTAAAAGCTTTCCCCTAAGATCAGGAACAGGACAAGGCTGTCCACTTTCTCCACTTCTGTTCAACATCATTTTGGAAGTTCTAGCCAGAGCTATCAGAAAAGAAAAAGGAATCAAAGGTATCCAAATTGGAAAGCAGGAAGTCAAACTGTCATTATTTGCAGATGACATGATAGTGTACATACAAAACCCAATAGGCACCACCAAAAACTTACTCGACCTAATAAGCAAATTTAGCAAAATAGCTGGATATAAAGTCAATATCCAGAAATCAAAAGCATTTTTGTATACCAATAATGAAACATCAGAAACAGAAGCTGGAAAACAAATCCCATTTACCATAGCAACAAGAAAAATAAAGTACTTGGGAATAAACTTAATCAAGGAGGTAAAAGATCTGTACTCAGAAAACCATAGAACATTGAAGAAAGAAATTAAGGAAGATACAAATAAATGGAAGCATATACCATGTTCATGGATGGGAAGAATGAACATCATTAAAATGTACATGCTACCTAAAGCAATCTATAGATTCAGTGCAATCCCAATTAAAATACCTCACAGAGAAAAAACACTTCAAAAATTTATATGGAGCCAAAAAAGCCCATGAATAGCCACAGCAATCTTGATAAAGAAGAATGACAAGAACCTAGTGTGGAGGAGCCATGGACATGGACAACAGGTGGGATTGACTTTGGGGGGAATGGGTGGGTGGGTGGGGGGACGGAGGGGAGCAAAAAGGGGATGGATGTAATACAACAACAATAAAATTAAAAAAAAAAAAAGGAAAAAAAAATAAATAAATAAATAAAAAAAAAAGAAGAATGAGGTAGGAGAAATCATAATACTGGACATCAAACTATACTACAAACCTACTGTACTCAAAACTGTCTGGTACTGGCATAAGAATAGACATACAGATCAATGAAACAGAATAGAAAGCCCAGAAATAAACCCAGGACTCTATAGTCAATTAATATTCAACAAAGGGGGATGGAACATAAAATGGAGTAAAAACAGTCTCTTTAACAAATGGTGTTGGAAGAACTGGATAGCAACATGCAAAAAAATAAAGCTAGACCACCAACTTACACCAAAAAAATAAAGCTAGACACCATACACCAGAATAAACTCAAGATGGATAAAGGACTTAAACATAAGCAGGGCCACCATAAAGGTCCTGGAGGAAAACATAGGTGGTAAAATTTTAGATATCCTACACAGAAATATGTTTACTGATACTTCACCAAGGGCAAAGGAAATCAAAGAACAAATCAACAAATGGGACTATATCAAATTGAAGAGTTGCTGTTCCGCTAAAGAAAACACCGGCAAAATTCAAAAGGAACCAACTGTATGGGAAAACATATTTGCCAAAGATACCTCAGACAAGGGTTTGATCTCCAAAATATAAAAAGAACTTATATGACTCAACATCAGGGAGACAGACAGCCCAATTTAAAAATGGGCAAAGGACCTGGACAGACAACTCACTGAGGAAGATATACAAAGAGCCCAACGGCATGTGAAAGAAGCTCAACATCACTAGTCATCAGAGAGATGCAAATTCAAACCACAATAAGATACCACCTCACACCTGTCAGAATGGCAACCATCAACAAATCAACAAACAACAACTGTTGGCCAGGATGTGGGGAAAAGGGAACCCTGGTGCAGTGTTGGTGGGAATGTAGGCTGGTGCAGCCACTATGGAAAACAGTATGGAGTTTCCTTCTAAAACTAAGAATGGAACTGCTGTTTGGTGTGATCCAGCAATTCCACCACTAGGACTAAACCCAAAGAACCCTGAAACACCAATTCATAAGAACCTATGGACCCCTATGTTCATAGCAGTGCTATGTACAATAGCCAAGTGCTGGCAACAGCCTAAGTGCCCATCAGTGGATGATTGGATCCAAAAACTTTGGTACATTTACACAATGGAATACTACACAGCAGAAAGAAAGAAGAAACTCCTACCATTTGCAACAACAGGGATGGAACTGGAGAGTATTATGCTTAGTGAAATAACTCGGTCAGTAAAAGTCAAATACCATATGATTTCACCCATTACAGGACAATAATGAACAAAACAAACAAACAAGCAAAACAGAACCAGATACATGGATACAATGAACAGAACTTCAGTAGACAGAGGGGGAGGAGGGAGGAGACAGGAGGAGGCAAAGAAGCAGTTTAATCCAGGAACTAGTACGGAAGAACGATGGACATGGACAACAAGTGGGATTGACTTAAGTGGGGAGTGGGGGGGTGGGGAAGGGGACAGAGGGGAGTAAAAGGGGATGGAGATAATACAACAATGAAATAAAATTTTAAATTAATTAAAATATTTATTTGACCAGTACCTCCTGTTGCTGGAGCTGGTGAGCAGGGGCGCTTGGGCGAGCACCCCCAGAGCACAGCCGCAGGACGGAGCAGGAAGCCTGCGCCCTGTCTAGACAGCTCGCCTGCCCCGTGGTCACTGCCACCAGCAAGGCCTCCACAGGGACCTGAAGCCTGACAATATCCCGCTGGTGAGCGCAATATCGAACTGGCTGACTTTGGGTTAGGGACCTAATATGCAGTGGGTACCCGAGCACGTTCTGTGGGACGCCAGCCTACCTGTCCCCAGAGATCCTGCAGGTCCAGTGGTACCACGACCACAAGGTGGATGTTTGGAGCCTTAGGGTCATTCTGTACCAGACTGTGATTCGGCAGCTGTCCTTTGGCAGGGATGACTTCACCAAAATGAAGCACAAGGTATTGAAAGTCCACTTCCTGGTATCAAGTTTTGTACCCAAAGGGTGTGAAATATTCAAAAAGAGTCTCAATCTTGACCCTAGCAGGACACCTATGCTGGAGGATGTCGTATGGGATCCCTAGCAGAGGACTGACCAGGAGGGGGACCTAAAGCCATCCAGGGAGCTACCCAGGGGAGACATCCACCCCTGGGGCGTTCAAAAGATGCAAACCATGCCCTGTTCCTAGGAAAAAATAAGGGAGTCCGTAATTCAAAAGAAATACTGTATGATGAATTATGGGCACTTACTTGATTCTAGCTAGCACGAGGACCAAGCTAAAATATAAAACAATTAGGATAAGGCCCTTCCACTCCCCTCAACAAAACCACAAACATTCCACTCCACTGTTCCAGAGTGTGAGCATCCCCGCCCCACAACATGGTTGCCACGCAACTGTAACCCCCAGCAGCAGGGAGCCAGGGTGGCTGTCACCCACCCCAGCATGGAAACCAGGGCAGCAGCACAGAAGCCAGGACTACACCTTCCATTCCCATCCCACCCTTCTGGATCGCCCCGGCACCCCAGATGACCATTTTGGATTTGGGGGCTCCTTTGCCACCTCCAGCAATAGCAGCACCCATTCCCAGCTTGAGGCAGAACCCAAGGCCCTTCTAGCCACAGGTAGGTCCTGAGATTATTCTCAAAAGCTTTTTGCTGTAGACTGTCCACCCACAAGAAGCATCACAGGACAAGAGAGCACCCAACATAAGTGCTGAGTGGTGGATGGCCTACAAAAGGCCATGGTAAGGAGTTGCTGGGGAGATCAAGCCACACTCCCCCTGCATGGGGATGTCAAACTTGAAGGGGCCTGGAGCTCCTGAGAGGCCCACCCTGTGGCAGGAGATGACCAGAGGCTGGACACCAACTGCTGCCTGGAAGCGCTAGGCTGGAAATACACACTATGTGTGCATGTGAGAGGACTTGTCCTGGGGACAATGGCGTGTACCCCCCGCCAGCATTCCTCCAGGAATTCACATAGGAGGGGACCCACATGGTACCTCCATACCCTTCAGAAGCTTCATGTCTCAAATACCTGCAAAGCTTGGAGGATGGCCTGGAGGGGACAAGAGGAGAGAACACCCTTGCTGTGTCCCCCCTGTGCCCTCCCCTGAAGGAAATTTCAGAGACTAGAATTTTTCCTGGGACCCTTCTCCCCTCCCCTCCCTTGTGCCCACATTTGTTGGGATTCTTATTCAAGTACTTGGTTTTCCCAATTTTGCAATAAACTTGATGAACTGGACACTCTGATTCTCATCCTCTCTGTACAGAAAGAAGCAGGGCTGGGCATTCTGTAGTTTAAGAAATCCCAACAGTAACAACTGTGGTTTTGTGGGGGGAAAGGCCAGCACCCAGCATGCTGGGCAGGTTCCAGACACCAGGGCACAGCGGGGGTGATGCCTGGGTGCTCTATGACATCAGCGGGAGTCACCTCTCCTGACCCTTGGCTTTGCTTGCTTCCCTCTGGGCTGGCTGGGGCCAGTCTCAGGTGGGCTTTCTGTTAACGTAAGTCAGACTCTCAAGCTCGGGAGGAAGAGGACTCCAGGCAGAGGGGACAGCCAAGTTCAAGGAGGCCAAAGCTTGGTAAGCTAGAGGGAGGCAGCAGGGATGTGGCTGCTGATCAAGGGCAGAGCTTGTGCACATGGGAAGGGGTGTGGGTTTTATTCTGAGAACAATGATCAACCCATGAAGGGTTTTAAGCAAAGAAGTAATGTAATCCGATTTGTTTTAAAATGAGCAAACTGTGGAGAATGCCTTTCCTCTGCAAACATTATCTATTTCTACATACCAGCATCACAAGTTTTCTAATAACCACAGAAGAAATATGAGACAGAAACTACATACTCTTTCCACTTAACCCTTACCATATTAGTTCTCTAAACACAAAGAAACCTGATTTCATTGTTTTAAAAGGGACAGACCTACCTGCCTCTGCAGAGCTGAGTCAGTGTTCCCACATCAATGACAAGCTGATCTTGCCCTTTTCACTGAGGAGCCAATGCTGTTCCTGATGCCTCTGTCCCCCTTCCTTCTCTGTGACCTACCAGCGTAAGGTGCAGATCTACGTGTGACTCTCCTCACGTGGCATTGTCATGAAGTGGTTCCCTTCCCTTCCTTGCCCTGCTCTCCAGGCCTGAGTTACTTCTGGGCCAAGAACTACCTTACTCTGCCTTATGTTTCCAGTTGTTGTCCCAGAACCAGTCCTGGGTAGGTTAGGTGCTCAGAAAATGTGGGACAGGTATATTTTATATATAATTATACTTTCATACAAGTAATACAGGTAACTATAATCTTATACACTGTTATACATTATATGCATATAATAGTAAAGCATTCACATTAAAAATTGGAAACATTTAAAACTCTAATCCCACGCTATTGAACATTTTCCTGGAGGTATAAGTCAATATAGTTAGAAATGAAATCTTGATTAGAAATTTCTAACTTCATAAGACGCCAGTAACCAAATACGACAAGAATATATGAATAATACTAAAAATTAAAAAAGAGAATATAGTTAAATATTTAAAGGGCACAAAGAAAAGGCTATTTATGGTTGCTCTGAAAAAACATAAACTATCTAGAAACAAGCTTAGTAAGAAATATGTAAAGGATACATGAGAATTTTTTAAACTGCTAAAACTTAAAAGAACCAAATACAAATGGAAACCATACAAACTTTCTTAAGCAGGAAGCCAATGCTATGTCAATCCTACCAAGTTCATTTATAAATTTAACTCAAAATAAAAACATTAATATACATTTCATTTTTATAATGCTGGGGAGCTTGTTCTAAACTTCATTGGAGAAAGTTTTTGAAGTAAAATTAGTAAATCTAAAAAATAAAAATTGGTAACGGGAACTAAGTCGCATCAGTTATTAAAGTACATTATAAAGTCTCTGAACTTTAAAACATGGAATATAGCCCTATCACTAGACTTTTCGACAAATAGAAGAAAATGTAAATCCCAGAAATAGACTCAGATACACCAGAGAATTTAGCATGTGATGAAGGCAACAATTCAGATCAGTTGCCTGAAATGTCAATAATAAAAGATAGGATCACTGTGTAGCCACCTGGGAACAAGATGGCTTTATATTTCTTACATGTAAATACAATAAATATAGAGATTAAATTTATAAGAATACATAAAAATGGCATGGAAGCAGGAGGGGCTCCACAGATTTATTTCCCAGCCAAACTGGTGAAAATTGTTTTTTAAAGAACAGCCATTTAGAGACTTTAGAAAGTACCCTAAGGATATACAGCAAATGACAAAATATTCATTCTGCAAATAACAACCAGGAGCTTCATATGGCAGGAGCAGGATCAGCTCAGTCAGTCACTGAGCAGGTAAACGAATAAGAAGCCTGGGAGGAGGGAACTGGTGTTCAACAAATTATTGTTAAACAATCAAAAAAAAACAGAAAACTACAAATGCTAGGAGGAGAAAAATAAAGAAATAAAGTTGGCAACAGACATCTACAAGAGTGATGAGAAGATGGAATCAACAGACAGAAACTTCAACACAACCGGTATAAATATGTCCACTAAAATCACCACACCTGTGTGCACTGAATCATGCCATTGTCTCCTAAGACAATGACATTAGTCAGGTATGTGCCACTGTTTTTGCCAGAATCATCGGGGATTCTGGGAGGTGAAGTAAACTGATTTAAAGTATTCTAAAAATTATCTTACTAAAAATCAAAAAAAATTACTCATTTAACAATGAATTCCTTTCTCATAGAAATCACATGCTCATCTCTATGTCTCTAAACTTTTGGAGGATGCTGGGTATATAGTGTTTCTAGAATGACCGATGAATAAATAAGTAGATGAATGATAAACTGTGTAGTGTTTCATAACTTTGTAGAAACATATTCTGTCTTACAGCAAAATCCCTAGACCTTGACTCTGAGAGATTTGAGGCTATATTATTAAAGTATACATACTCAGAATTGTTACATGTTTCTAGATTCATGACTTGATATCCATTTTTGTCCTATATTAATACAGATACACCAGCTTTTTGTATGAATGTTTACCCAGGATATTTATCTGCAGTCTTTGTGTTTTCATCTTTTCATTATTCTTATTCAGCACATTGAATTGTTAGCCACAGCTATTTACTCTCCTATGATGACCTAATTAATGGACATGAAATATATGTCCATGGGATTCCCTGAGTTTCTGACGTGGGAGTTATGAGGTAGAGTCCAAAAACTTGCATTTTTAACAAGTTCCTAGTAATGCTGACACTGCTAGCTTGGCGCCATGATTTAAGAAGTGTTTTTTAAAAATCACAAATTTATATTTTCTGGCTTCAAACCCCTCTTCTGAATTATTCTGCTTTTTGTCTCTGTGTGCTGCATCTGGATAATTTTCTTTTTCTCTCTCTTCCAGTTTGCAATTCTCTCTTTTGCTGCATTCATCCTCTTGCCAAGGACAGGCATTAAGTTTTTCATTTGCATAATCTTGATATTCATGTAAAGAAATTCTGTTGGCTTATTTTTTAAACCTACTATGTCACATTTATAAATTTTTGTCTGGAGCTGATTTCATGTTTAACATTATAATCAGAGAAACCAAAGTTATCTTAAAATGTATGTTTGATGTTTGCTCATTTTCTTATGGATCTTGGAAGTCCCTACTTTATTGGGAAAGAGAATCCTACCTTTCTCAGGTCCCTCGTGCTGTGGAAATCCATTCAAAGCCCCGGAAAACTTCAATGACAAATGGCCCCAAGGCAAAAACAGATCTAGCTCTTGTCTTTCTGCTGATTGCATTTTATTTAAATATTGGGTCTTATAGTTCCTCATGTCTATATGACTCCTTGTTGGTTTATAAGATGATTTATTTTTAATGCATTTCTTCCAACAACTTTTATTGTCTTCAGTGGACAAGTTCATACTCAAAAATTAGATGAACTACCCTTGATCATAAAATATGTATTTTGACAAGAACGTAGATAATGTTGATAGATGCTGGGTTTAAGTGTCTTCAGAAGTATAAATAACACCTTTTGTTTTTTCATTTACTTTAAATATAATCCTTTCAGTTGAATGATAAAACTCCAGTGAAGAAATTTAAGCTAATAGATGACTTTTAAATCAACATAGCATGACTTTTTATTCTATTTTATAACTAGTGTTTCACTATACTACTAAGACTTGTTTGGCACTTAGCGGAAACTGGCTATAACTTTGTTGTAAATCATAAATTTAACATGTAGGTAGTGTAAGGGTAAATAAAAATTTAAAATAAGATGGTTAATTCTCCATCAGCAAAAGGGAAGAAACTCCTTTTCTCCTCCCTTAGAGTACTTAAGAAAATGTCTAAGTTCTTTCATTCTCTCTTTGAAATTTATTCAAATATATATTTTTTATTTTTTAATTATTTTACAAATGTTATTTATTATTTGTAGAGAGAGGGAGGAAAGGGAGAGAAACACCCACATGCCAGATACATCTATCAGTTACCTCTCTCACACCCCAACTGGGGACCTGGCAGGTGCCCAGACTATGAATCAAACCAGCAATGCTTCAGTTTGCAGGCCTGCAGTCAGTCCACTGAGTCACACCAGCCAGGGCTATGTAAATCTTTTTTAAGTGCTAAATGAACCTCTTACCAGCTTTTCAGCTAAGATTGCCTTTCTCAAGTACCTGGAACCATCTCTTTGAAAATGTAATCAGCAAGGAAGCTGGTACCCCTCCTTCCATGGCCCTGGGCTCCCAGGGGCCCCATTTCAGCTGCAGGCTGCCTCTCCCCAAATGGTACAACACATATCCCATGATAAAGAAAGAAAAGACTATCTTTCCAGTAAATCAAGCCAATTAAAACTAATACAAATGGTCACCTCAATAAGCAAATACATTTACAATGAGTAAATGGCATGATAAATCCTTTTCCCTGAAAATTAAGTTTTGTTTATCTTGAGGAAACAGCTGAGTATGTACGTAGCCAGAGGTTGACAAAATGATGAGTAAATGGCAGGAGAGATGACAGAGTGACTGAGGGAGTTCTGCTTCCATTTGAGATACAGAGCTTCGCCAAAGAAATCTTCCTCGCTACGGAAGGGAGAAGTACGGCTGCCTACAAAACAGTGGTCATTCTAAACCTATCGTCATGGCACTGATGCCACAGAGTAATCAAATGAACCAAACTCAGAAAAGTGGCAGTCCCTCTTAGGGAAAATGGGACTTAGCTAATTTCATCTTTGGCAGAACTGGCAAAGGAAGAAGTTGCCAATGGAGAAACATGTAAAAGTAAAGCAGCTGCATTTGTAACACATTTTTAAAGACCAGGTGGGGGGAGGGGATAAAAAGTCCAGAGAACCCCAGAGAGAGGGATACCCTAAGTCCTCACCGGCCACTCGCCCTGGTGCAGAGAGACCTATTCTAAGACACAGGGTACGAGGCCTGCCTCTGTCTAAGCAGTCTAAGCACTGACCAAGAAATCTAAGGTAAATGCCCTCACCCTCCTGGCAACTGACAGCTGGCCCTGGGGGTGAGTCCTCAGGAAGCCCAGGTGCAGAGGCCTGGCCCAGGTCTGAGGGGGAGGCAAGAAATGGAGGGAAACCCTCCCACACTCTGGGGTCTACAATGAGTTTGAGACAACTGCTGTCCCCCACTGAGAATCAGTCCAGGAGCAGACACCCTCCCTCACCTGAGGGGCAGGCACTCAGGGCCTTGCCTAAAATTTAAGAGGGAAACCTGAGACCTGAAAAACATCTTCCAACACTCTACAAATTCAAGTGCAAGAGAGTGGAAAGATCCCATGCACACATGAGGCATCAGGAAGCCTGTGTGGCTATATTATTGTCACCAAATAGTCTTTGAGTTGAGCAAATGACAGTTATAATATGGTCAGTTAGCCAATAATAAAACTCCAAGATACATGAAGCAAAAATTTACGGAATTAAAAGGAAACAAAATGTCAAATTTAGAGTTGGGGACTTTAATCTACTTATCTCAAAACTAGATAGAGCAATAGAAAAAAAATATCAGGATGGATTTAGACAATTCAGGCAATACTATTAACTTCTTGACCTAACTGACCTTTTTACAACAGTATACTCAACAACAGTAGGTGCATATTTTCTCAGAAGTACCATATTCACTGGGGTAGATCATGTACACAGCCATAACATGCATCTAATTAAACTGAAAATAAATAAATCATACACATTATGTTTTCTGATTAAAAAAAACAGCACTACATTAGAAATCAATAACAATAAGAAATCTAGAAAATTCCTAAATAACCTGTGGGTCAAAATAGCAATTACCAAGAAAATTAGAAAATATTTTGAACTGAATGATAAGGAAATTCCAGCATATCAAACATATGAGATGGCCTGAAAAGACCTTTGTAACTTCATGTGCCCATATCTGACAACATGAGAAGACAAGAGTTTTCTTTTCTTGAGTGTCAATCATTAGTACTGAGTCTTTTAAACCACAAAATATAACTAAATGTATGTATTTTGGAATTTCTGTTCAATTTTTAAATTTTGCCTTGGAGATGTATAATGTTGAAGACTGTTTCTTTCTTGCTTGTATTTATACCATCTGGCCATAAGGAAATGGAACACACACCAGATTTGCTCTACTGTTAAAACAAACAAAACACTGAACACAATATATAAAGTCCTGTTTTGAGGCTTTGTGAAGCAACAGCACAGATCCTAGATCTTTGTAGGAAGGGGAACAAAAGAGGTGGGCCCTACATTTAGCCCAACTTTGTGCCTGAAGACAGACAGATTCTGGCATTTATAATCGGGAGGGAAATTCCACAGAGCATGGAACTGACTAGAAGTTGTAAGAAAGACGAGACAGACGTAACCAGGGAGGTGTTAAGAATAATACAGGAAAAGGTAAAGCCAAAGGTAAAGTACATGCCCCACGCTTGGGCATGAACTAAGGGGTGGGACTGCTGGACGGAAGGTGGGTACTGGGCAGAGGGGAGTAAAAGGGAAAGAAATTGGGCCAACAGTGAAAATATAATCAATAACATATACTTTAAAAAAAGAGAGAAGCAGAAGCTTCTGCAGGGTGGTGGCAGACATCCAGATGCCCTGTGGCATGAATGGACCTTAAGAATATCATGGTAAGTGAAGTAAGTCAAATAGGAAAGGTGGAAAAAAAAAAAAAAAGACTATGTTCATATGTGGGATATAAAACCGAAAGCAACAAACAAGCAAAAAAGAAAAACAAATAAACACTCACAGGCCCCAGTAAAGGGTATGGTGGTTACCAGAGAGTAGGGGCACTTAGGGGGGTGGTTAGCAAAGGGTAAAAGGGTCACAGTGTGGTGGTGGGCACACAATACAGTGTACAGATGATGCATCATAGAATTCCACACCTGAAACCTATATAATTTTATTAACCAATGCCACCGCAATTAGCTTAATTTAGATAAGAACAGAAATAGAAACCATGTTGATAAAAAGACCTAAACATCTTCCAGAGGCCCATAAGTCTCTGTTGACTACTGAGATGTGTGTCAGAGAGTAAAACTCCACGAAGTCAGGCATAGAAGGACTGCTGGCCTGAGAGATGAGTGGCTCCCAGGGTTCACATGGGGAGCAGTGTTGTTTAAGTTCCAGCCAGCCGGGTCACTCATGATCACCTTCACAGGGACACTGAACAAGCCACATTTTAGTAGTCAAAACAAAAAACAAAAACAAAAAAGAAACCAGAAAACTATCACTAAAGGCCATTCTATATTTTCCATATTTAGGTTTATAAACAAGGCTAACAAGAAAGAAACTAAGCCACATATAACTTAGTTGTTGATCAGAACAAAGCCAACACTCAAAAGGAAGGATCAAATTGATTTCAAGTAACCTAACTGCAACTGAAAAAACATGGCATGAATATTTATGGGACTAAACAGAGCACACATCTACATGGAAAAGGTTAACAATGTCTGGCAGCCAATAAAAAAAGTTTATAGACAAAAAAAAAAAAAAGAATAATACAGGACAAATCATTAAGAAAAAAAATCAACTATTGAAACCAACTAAAAAGTGGCACAGATGTCAGAACTAGCAGACATAAAAGGACACCAATCAAAATTCTACAGATAAAAATCACAATATGTAAGATAAAAATACACTCATGGAATTAAGAGAATATTAGGCACTGTAGGAAACTGATTTATGAGCTTGAAGATATAAAAATAGAAACTATATAAAATGAAACATATAGAAAAGAAAAGGCCCCCAAATAAATAATTGACAGAGGATTGGTAAGCTGTAGGACACCTTAACTGGTCTAATACTCATGTAATAGGGATATTCAAAGAAGATTAGGAAGGGAGAACAAAAAACTACGGCCCTGGCTGGTAGCACAGTAGATAAGGCACCAGCCTGTGAACCCAAAGGTCGCAGGTTCGATTCCCCAGCCAGGGCACATAACCAGGTTGCAAGCCAGGTCTCCAGCCAGGTCTGTGGCTGGAGGCAGGTGAAACGCAACCATACATTGATGTCTCTCTCCCTCTCTGCCTCTCTCTCTCTCTTCCCCTCTTTCTAAAAATAATAAAATAAAATAGTTTTAAAAAAGATTTTTAAAAATTTGAGTAAATAATGGTTGAAAACTTCCAATTTGATGAAAATTATCAACCCACAAATCTAAGAAGCTCAAAGGGCCTCAAGCATGAGAAAAGTACACTAAGGCTTGTTGTAATCAAATTATTTAAAACCAATAATAAAAAGAATTTAAAAACAGCCATAGAAAGATGTTATGTACAAAACAAGAGAATGACAGCAAATTTCTGTTTCATAACAATGGAAGAATAAAAACAATAAACAGGATTTTTAAAGTACTAAAAGAAAAAAAATACTATTAACCCAGAGTGTTAATAGTAAATAGTAAATAGCAAAAATACTATTAACCCAGCAAAATGATTCTCAAAAACAGAGCTAAAATACTCTTTTCATGCCTACCAAAGACTGAAAGAATTCATTAGCAGTAGATCTCCCAAAAAAACAGATGTAAAAAGAGGTTCATCAGTTAGAAGGTAAATAATGCCAGCTAGAAGAGAACAAAAGAATTTTTTAAACACAAAAATTGATAATAATATGGATGACTATATAAACTTTGTTCTTATTATTTAAATCTTTCCCAGAAAACTGTCAAAAGCAAACTACTAATAATTGCTGGATTTGCAACCTATCTAGAAGTAAAAAGTATGAAGATAAAATAGAATCATAAATACATAATTAACCCAGAAGAATCTAAAAGAAGACAAAAGATGAGGGCAAAAGAAATAAAGAAATAAGGACAGCTTGACAAAGAGAACATAATTAGGAAGATAATAAACCTAATCTTACCAATAATCATCGTAAGTATTAATAACCCCATGCCATAAATAAAAGGCAGATGGTTAAAATGGATTGAAAAACACCACCACCCAACAATGTATTATTTGCCTAGGAGAAATTCACTTTAAATAGCAGGCACCAGTGGCTTGAAAGTAAATGAAAGGAGAATTTTAATTTCAGTTTAGATATGCAGTGAGCTATTGACCTTACATGGAAATGAGATGGACGTGCAACAAACTAACAACAGAGGCCACAATTACCAGGGGACAAAGGGCTGATGAGGGAGGAACAGACACGTGCCAGGAGACATAGGAGCCAAGCGTTTGCTTACATGTCCAAGAAGCTACTGCTGGACACCAGAGAGGTGGCTAGGATCAGAAACTACAAGTTCTGCAGAATTGTGGGGCTAGAGCGAAAAGGTGAAACTCCTGGAGGCTGAGACCTAGGGAGGTCCCCACCTTCTCCTGTCACAGGAAGGAGAGGAAGAAGCTGGAGAGCTCCCGTGTGGTGCCTGCCGGGGGCATGAAAAGCAGCCACTGTAAAACACATCCAGGCCCTTCTCCCTTTTGGTGCAAAAGGCTCACTGCTCAGATGAAAGGCAGGATTTCATCTCAGCCAGAGGAAGAGAGCTCAGCCCAGCCCCAACCTTTCTGTCTCACTGAAATGGAACAGAAACAGCCTTCATCTCCACGGGAGAGCATCTCAAGGTCAGGCTGGGAACACTGGATGCTCACGGCACCACAGAAGGAAAGAGTGGTGGAGGCACCTGCATCCCTGGAGAAGGACAGACACTTATAAAAGCCAAGTCCCCAAACTCAGACCCAGTGAGCACCTTAGAGATGGAGATTACGCAGAACCCCAGGCCAACCAGCTTCCAGTAGAGAGATGGTCGAAGCCAAAGGGAAAACGTCCCAACAGAAATGTGCAGCGTCTCGTGTTCACAGCAGCAACATGCTTCAAACTGCCCACACAGCACAGCTCCGCTGCTGGGGCTCTATTTAACTCCCTGCCTACTTCCCTAGACGTGTCACACACAAAACTGCAAGGCATGCAGAAAGGCAAGAAAATACAGTCTGGAAGGGTCATCAGGGTGCGTTGTTTCCACTGCTTCCAGGTCTAGCTGTGAAGGACACCTGAGAAAATGAGATCAAAGGAGCACAGCAGCACATCCAACCACCACTCCAACTCTCCACCAAACTCCACCACCAAGTAGCTCTGCTTAACAGTTGCATGAAACCATGGTGCAGTCCAGTGAATGTTTTGGACATCCCTGGCCCTGAAGCTGAGCCTGAGGTAGGGATTCCAGCTGTGTATTTCATTTAATGCACTCGGGAGTAAAGTAGACAGGCAGCAGGATAAGGTGGGGGAGGACATCCAGGAAGAACGGGTTTTAAGAATTCTAGACGCTGTTCCACTCCACAGCAAAGCTCTGGATCACGACTTGCACCCACAGGCTGGTGCGCCTCCAGTTGGCACGGTCCGTCCCTTTGGCCCGCTGTGCCAATGCCTGGCCTGCGTCTGCAGTGGAAAGGTGGTCTTGTGCTACAAAAGGGGATTGCTATACTTAGCAACCAGCCATCACAGAAGTCAGGGTTGGGTACCTTACCACCAGTGAAGGCCTGGAGCACCAAGAACATCCAATGTTACTTTTCTCATACACATTTTTAAAATCAATTATTTTATTTTATTTTATTATTTCCAGAGAGAAGGAAGGGAGAGAGGCAGAGAGGGAGAGAAATATCAATGTATGGTTGCCTTCTACCTGCCTCCAGCCATGGACCTGGCTGGAGACCTGACTTGCAACCTGGTTATGTGCCCTGGCTGGGAAATTGAACCAGCAACCTTTGGGTTCGCAGGCTGGCAGCTTTCATACACATTTTTATTCTTCATACTAAAATTTTTAAGTTTTTCCCACCCTTCTAAGGTCTGGATAGAAAACTTGATGCCAATTTCTCTCACCTCAATACTTCTTCCTAACTCCACTGTCTGAACCTTCTCCAAAATTTCTCAACATACTTACCCTTTGTGTCTCCACTCCTATATTCCCTCATATATCTTCTGAAGTATTTTTTACTTCTGCTTTCCATTTCCTTGCTTTCTCTCTCATCTCCAACCTCACCATTTCTACTCATTTTTCTTCTAAATCTATTTTTTGATACTGTGCAATCTTTAGCCCACCATTTTTTTTTTTTTTTTTTACTAACAAATTTTTGAAAGAATAACTTTGGCTGCTCTCTCCATTTCATTACCATCTGTTCATTCCTTAACCATTTTTCTTTCTTGGCTCTAAAATTGCAATATAATCACGTAGATTTGGAAGCAGTAAAGACAAAATTTTTATGATTGTTTTTCAGCCTGCAGATACTACTGAAATTATTCCATCAAAAATTAACTATCTAGTCACCAAATTCAAAGGAATTTTCTTAGTCCAAAAAGTCCTAGTGTCATCCACTACCATCAATTAACTCTTTAAAATTCCTCCTACTTGGTAAAATGACATATAGAAAATTATATATTCTTTTGGCTTAGAAATTATTATAGAGAAAATATTATTTCTCTTTGGATATAATACTTTGATAAACTACAATCAATAGCTATGAAATTTCCTTCTAAGACAAGGACAGTTTACTAATCAGTAAGGTTGCTTACTGGACAGAAAATTTAGATGACTATGATATTCAGGTTTGGGTCCAGAGCAAGATTGTTCTGCATAGGAGTGGAGAGGGAAGGAGAGAAAGAGGAGAGAAAGGAAAGGAGGGATGGAGGGAGGGAGGGAGGGAAGGAAGGAATACATGAGACTTCCTTCCCAATTTTAAAATATTTAGATAAGATATACACTTTCATATTGAGGTCCCAAATGAAGCAAAGCAAAACACTTTTTTAAAATTTCCTTTTCAGAAGTTAAGTGATGCGTATAGATTGCCTAATATAGTTAAAATTATTATCAAAAAAAGGTTAATTATCTTATAAAGAGAATACCATTTCATCCACACTTCAGAATTTTGTGTGTGGATAAGGTTGTCCTCATTTTGGCTAGAAATGATTTCCAGGTTTGGAAAAATCTGTTCCCTTCTAACATCCTCATTTTGTGCCTAATTATTTACTGATTCCATGTATCTATGGTGATTTTTAAGACAGACCTTAGCTTGCTAAAACCAGCCTAACTTTTGGCAACTCCTTGGTAAGAGAACCACATGCTCTTGAGGCTTAGAAACTTAACAAATCCCCTACAGAAGTCACCATGAGGGATGAATGGACTCCCACGTTACCATTCTTACCCAGTCACTTTCACAGTTGTGGCTACATTTCACAGTTGACATGGCTGTTATGGGTCCAGCTGGGCATCTGACTGATCCTCCTTACAGTCAATCTTGCTACTTGAAACCGTCAGGATTTGTAGTGCATGTATGCCAAGCAACAGGAGGAGGGCATTCAGTGTTTCATTGGTTGTCTAAATCAATCATTTTTTAACATAAATAAGCCATGCTCAAGTGGATATCTTCCACCTACATTAGGCAACACTTGTGTGAGGAGAAAGTTGAGAAACAGTATGAATTCAGGTTTGGGGATGCCACACTGCGTACTCCCTTCACCAACCTCGTTTTTCTTTTCCTACCAAAGTGATAGATACATGATCATTTCAACCCAAATGCAGCTTATGTCTCCTGAAATTGATTTACTAGAATGGCTCGTGATATTCTAGCAGAGACCTCATTAAGGAAATTCAAGATTCTGAAATCAGAATGGCCTCGCTGCCTCCCAGAGCATGGGATGACGAATGGAAATGGCGTGCTGTGCGTGTTCTCCAGCCAGCCGGTGCATTTCATTCCCTTGATCTTTTAAACAACAGTTGAAGGATTTTTTCAGCATTAACTTCTCTCTTTTCAATTTCATCATCAATCTGTAATTCATTTCAGCAAGTGTTTTGCTGGGCATCTGTCTCAGTGTTTCATTGGTTTCTTTTGAAGGTCACACCTTTATTTTTTTCCTATACCAGAGATGAGATTTTTTCCAAGAGCAATGGGTTATGTGTTGAGAGATCAACCTTTATGTCTTCAGCTTCACATTTCCTGAATCCTCCGTCACATCTGGCTGCCTATAAAAGCAGGAGCACTTAACTTCCCTCAAGAAAAACTTCGCAATCAGGGCCATAGGTAAACCACGGAAATGAAGAGAAATGCAGGGCCTCTGTGCTGTAATACACATCCTAAACTAACACACGGAATGTTCAGGGAAAGTTTCAAACTTTTTATTCAATATCTTCCTACTTGTACTTTACACATCAGGTGGACAAGCATAGCATGTGATTTTCAAATGAGGGACCTGGTGAAAGTTATTCCAGCATTAGTTCCCCTAACTATCTTAAATTCTATGATTGGGCAACAAATCAGTAACCAATTGCTAATAAAGATAATACATAGGGAAGAAATTCTTTTTAACAGGCAATTTTAAGGATTGTTTCTTTTTTTTTTTTTTTCAATGTATGGTTGCGTTTCACCTGCCTCCAGCCACAGACCTGACTGGAGACCTGGTTTGCAACCTGGTTATGTGCCCTGGCTGGGGAATCGAACCTGTGACCTTTGGGTTCGCAGGCCAGCACCTTAACCACTGTGCTACCAGCCAGGGCCAGGATTGTTTCTTAAAGGTATAAAATATCTTTCCAGTTACTGAGATTCAGTGTCGGGGTCCCCCCTGGGAAGGTGTTGGGACATGGAGCCCTGTGCAGGCCAGGCCAGGCCAAGCCTGTCAGACCTGACCAGAAAGCCAGGAAAGCTGGGTGCCTACAAGCCTCGATGCTGTAGCCAGGGAGCCCCAGTGTAAATCTGGCCTTGGAAATATTCCATACATCCTTTGAAGTCTGCCCTGTGACCTAAACTTCCTAAACTTAATTATTGCACTCACAGTGGATGTTAATTATTAATTATTGCACCCATGTGCAATCTCACCCTCCCTAAAATTCTGTGGGCCACCTGGAGTTCCTGGTGTCACCTTGTCTAACAAACCATAGCCTGAAGTGGATCATCACGTTCCTTCTACTGTTAACTAAACTTTCTTTTGAATACTCTTCTGTGGTAATGATTTATGGTGTGTACGTACATCCCAAACCTTAAATTTTCAATAAAATCCTGTGGAGGAGGGCAATCAAAGCATTTGTCTCTCAGACAATTGTCAGCCTTCTCTCCCCTACTGCAAGCTGCCTGGGAGGTGTTCATTTCATCAGCAGCATTGAGGAATCCCTGTGGTGGGTCAGGGGTCCCCCACAATTCACAATAACAAACCTAAAAAGGCTCTATCCTTATAGGAAATTAATAAATAATTATTCATTTAAGTGTAATAACTAGAGCAATCAACATAGAGACCCTACTTTGGTTCCCGAAAGGTGACCGTGGATGGCTTGCTTGGTCAGCTCAGAAGATGTAGGAGCCACACTTAGCAGTGTGTGCACACCCAGCACATACATCTCAGTCTCTAACACCGTTCTACAATGAAAGGGAGCTTTCATCTCTTAGAAAAATGTCTGATTCTAGAAAATGTACGCAATGCTCTATAGTGCCTTATAGTGGTGAAAATGTCAAAGTCATTGACTCACACATGCATGTACATATATACAAATAATGCAAGAATCTCAAAGGGACACGTGACCAATTGTCAACATATTTTATATTTTGGATTATAACCAAAATATAAAATTAATATCAGGAGTCTGTACTGATATAAAAATAACTGAATAAATAAATAGGAGTGAAATGACCAATTTCTCATTCAGAAGAATTACAGATAATTTATGTAGACACTTGCCCCTAACTCCCCACTCCTTCACTCTAGGTTACTCATGGTAACTTTCTCTGAAAAATTGCAGCATGAAAAAAGTGGGAAATAGGAATGTTACTGTGGAGGAAACTGTCACCCAGGTGACTAAGGTTAAAAGCAACGGTAATAAGTCCTATTAGTCACATGCACCCTTGATATGTTGTGGTTAGAATAGCACTTTACATCTGTGGTGTTCCTTCCAATAACACATAATCCCAATATAATCATAACCAAAACATTAGACAAATCTAAATTGAGTGACAGTGTACAAAATACCTGACCATAGCTCCTCAAAATTGTCAAGGTCATCAAAACCACGAAAATCCATGCTTGCTCAAGCACCACATACACAGAAATTGGGATGACACAGTGAAGATAGCATGGACCCTGTGTGAGGATGAAATGTGCAATTTAAATTTAAAAAAAAAAAAAGTATCTGAGAAACTGTCAGAGCAAAGAGGATCATAAGAAGACACAAATATTAAATGTAGTATGATATCCAGGATGAAATTCTAAAACAAATAAAGGACATTAGGTAAAAACTAAGGAAATCCGAAGAAAGTATGGGTTTAATCATTTACAAGCAATGGTTACTTAATTGTCATACAAGTACCATGGAACTGTCAGATGTTGATATAGGCAAAACAGGGTGTGGGGTGTATGGAAACTCTGTGCTAGCTTGACAAGTTTTTCTATAAATCTGACTATAGTAAAAAGTTTATTTTTTAAAAAAAGGCAATTGTATTTCCTTTGTTTTTTAAATAGGAAACACTTATTGGCTAGACATAATTTAACTGTAAATCCCCCTATTCCTCTTATTCTTTATTTTTCTTGTAGTATGTATCCCCACCTGACATCATGTATATTTATAACTTGTAAATAATTACCACCAAGGCAGGGTTTTTGTGTGTTTTCCTTAGTGCTCCATCACCATGATATTAGTTGGTTATGGTTGGCTAATAAGTCACTCTAAAATTTAGTGGCTTTGAGCAAGTCATGTATTACTTCTCATATGTCTGTGGTTCTACGGATCTGGCTGATCTACACCATGTTTGTTGCCGTATCTTCCACTGGCTGGCTGGTGGCTCAAGGACCACTTGGTCTGGGATGGCTAATCAAGAATGACCTGGCTTCTCCCTCATGTCTCTCACATCTCTACAGTAGGTTAGTATATAGGGCATGCACATCAATTGGCAAAATTTTATAAAATAACCAACATACCACAAGTGTTATATTTTGAAATAAATTTATATGTAAATACATAAACATAGTCATTATTTTTTAAATTGTTCAAAAAAAGTCTCCATTTGCTGCAATAATAGACTCAATTCAACTTTGGAATCTTGAACACACTTTAATTAACTTTTCTTTATCCATGGACATCATCATGTTTTTCATCTTAGCTTTAAAAGCGTCTTTATTGGAATGAGGTTGTTTATTAACTTCTCTCTCATAAATGCTGCATACCTAATAGTCTAAAGGATTTGCATCTGGTGAACTAGGCAGCCAGATTTCCTTTGACCGGAATTCAAGAACACTGACACCGAGAAATTCTCACACCTTTTTGGCGTTATGTGATGGTGCACCATCTTGTTAGAAAATAAAACGATGTCCATTTGCAACTTGCTTCATCCACGGTACAATTACTTCTCTCAAAACATCAAGGTAAACATTTTGGATCTTCTTTGATGATCCCTGGATTCTGTGTACAATATCTGAACTTGTGCAATCCTTGTGTACCTCACGTTTCCCTTGTTGGTGTGGCAACATCAGGATCAGCATCATACACATTCTTCATGTTGTAATAAAGGGATGTTATTGAAGTCCGCAATTTCCTTAGCAGTTCACCCTGCACGCAGTGCAAAGATTACGGTTGCTCTCACTTCATATTCCTTCGACATGATGGTTGCTTTCAGAATTTAATTCTTTATATCTGAAACAATGATGTTAAATCATTACCTTAGAAACACAGTTTTTCAAAATTAATAAGAAGCATGTGAAATAAGGAGATGCAAAGTTATTGCCAATTGATTGTGTGCACCCTGCATGTATGTTCTCGTGGTAGTGACAATTACGTAAAAGGGTCCTGCATGTTGCAAGCCTTTTTAAAAGCCTCTACTAACATTAGCTTTGCAGGTGTTTGATTAGCCCAAATGCTGATCAAGCTCAAGACCAGTGTGCCAGGGTCTAGCAAAGGCTGTGGATGCCGTAGGTGTGATAATCAAGGGTTGCTGTGGATGCCATCAACCTGTCACAATCACCTCAAACAGTAAAAGTATACACTTGATAGATATTTGTTATATAACAGAATGAAACAACTTTCTTTAATATAACATATAATTGTACTGATTGTACATTATGTATATAATACATCAATATCAGAAGGTACAGAAATTTCCTTTATAAATTTAGAGTTCTATAACATGCAAATAGTATAAATCTAAACAAACATTAAATCAACATATAATTACATATCAAATTTAGCAAAGGTTTTCATGTGTGTATTTGTGTAGTTTAATTTTTGACTATTTCATTCTATTAGTCAGATGTCAACACCCACACTATTTTAATTATGGTATAAGTTTCTCTTGTCTATTCTGGCTCTCTGCTTTTCCAGATGAATTTTAAAATTAGCCTATCAAGTCCCACAAAGTAAGTTTGATTGAGATTGTGTTAAATCTATACTTTATCTTGAAGAGAATTGACCTTTTCACAATGTAGCAATCTACAACAGTAAAATATTACTTTATTTAATTCCTCTTTAGTAAGTTTTCATAGTTTTCTGTGTCTAAGTTTTGCACAGCTTTAATTTTTCCTAAGCATTTGATTGTAGATACTGTTATTAATCTAATCTATTTTTCAATTTTATTTTCTACTGTTGCTTGCTAGAATATATTTTAAATATATATTGACATCTACTGCACTTAGTAAATTCATTCTTTAATTCTAATTATGCTTTTATAGATTATGTTAGATGTTTAGATACACACTATGTCATCTGTAAATAATGATAATCTTCTTTCTTGAAGACTGCATGATGTGTGGGGGGGGGGGGTTGGCCCCAATTCAATTTTGTCCCCCCTCCCAATGGCAACATTAGCTTCTGGTAATCTTTTACTCATTCTAATTTTTATTCAATTCCTAGCCCATCAACAATGCTTCCATTACTCCTTGAAATGTCTCCCTTTCCCTCTCCATGGTCACTTCCACTGTGTTTTTCATCAACTCTTGCATGGACAGTATAATAATTTCCTCATTATTCCTCTTATATCACTTGTTCCTTTTTCACTCATACTTGACCCCTTCATTAAATTTTACTTTTTAAGTATTATATCAACTGCAGTTTTGCTCCAATATTTCACTCATTTAGAAGTCCATATTTTTCAACTTCATATTTAAAGCTCTATAAAATAGAACTTAATCTAACTTTCAGCTCCAAATCATGCATCAGGACAAACTATTTACTAAATTCCCATTTTTATACTTTTGCCTTTCTCTTCAATAAAACTTGACTTTCTTTCATCTCCAACTACCTAATACTTATATTTATATTACTCTTACAAATATTTTCTCCTTTTTAATGCTTATAGAGCTTCTTACTATTTATCACATATAGAAGTTAATTAGGTTCTGCTCTGTAATATTACTCAATGCTTCTCTTGAGCTAACACTGAAGTATTCATGTGTCTTGATTTCCCAAAATCAACTATAAGTTCCCATGAGTCAGGATTTAGCAAGTACTTAACTAAGGCCTATTATGTTTCTGGCATTGTAAAGACAAAGCGTTGGCCTGTTTGATGACAAACACTAACAAAAAGACAAATGATAATCAAGTAAACAAATATCTAAATAACACATTTTCAAATTTGGATCACGGCATGAAGGGAATACACAGCAGTGGTAGAGAGTGGTAGGAGGGGTCAGCTGTGAGTTCTTCAACAAAGGAACCTGTCAGAAGGCATTTTCTGTACCAAGAACAGCATGTGAGGAGGAGTCAACCATGATGTCAGGTAAGAAAAGAGCATCCAGCCCGGCTGGTTGCACAGTGGATAAGGTGCTGGCCTGCGAACCCAAAGGTCACTAGTTTGATTCCCAGCCAGGGCACATAACCAGGCTACAAGCCAGGTCTCCAGCCAGGTCTGTAGCTGGAGGCAGGTAAAAGGCAACCATTCATTGATGGCTCTCTCCCTTTCTGCCTCTCTCCCTTCCTCTCTCTCTAAAAAGAATAAAATCTTAAAAAATATATTTAAAAAGAAAAAGAAAAGAGCATCCATACAGAAGGAAAGTAAGTGCCAAGCCTCCATGGCATGAGAGAGAAGGCTTTTTATGCTGAAGGGTCAGAGAGGTGGCTGGAAAGTGAGAGTGATCAGAGATGAAAACTGGAAAAGTATACAGACCATCCAAGCACTTAAAATATATTAACATTATTTAGATTTTTTTCTGAAAGAAATGGAAAGCCACAGAATAGGCACAATGTTTGAAGAATGGCTGGAAAGAATAGAAGCAGCAAGGCAAAATTTGAGGCTAATTTCAGTTTCTCAGGTAAGAGATGATGCCAGCTGAAGTTTAGTGGAGGTGGTAAACATGGAAGCAGGTAAATGAATTCAAGAATATTTTCAAGGTATAAAGACTTGGACCTGTTGATGTATTTAATCTGGTACAAAAACACTCAACTTTTACTGAGATTACTGGAGACTTCTTTAGAAGGAGGTACATTTGTGACAGGAGTGGTTCCATTTGTTCCAATTTAAGTCTAGAATGTCTATTAAAGCTTTATATTGTCAGATAAATATAAATAGGGAATAAACAGATTTGAGTTATTAGCAATAGAAGGTATTTAAGACCCTGAGCCAAGATATCAAAGAAGAGGCCAAGTAGTTGAAGAAAAAAGGAGCTAGCAGTAGCATCTGAAGAATTCCACATTTAAAAGTTCTGATAGAAGAGTCCCAAAGAAAACCAGGCCAGGAAGGAACAGTGAGTAAGACGTTAGGAACCAAGAGAGTGTGTGGTACCACAAAACCCAGTAACAGAGTGTTTAAAGAGAACAAGATGGTTGACTGGATAGAATATGCCTGAGAAGTTAGACAAAATTAAGTCATGTAAATTCGGCAGCCTCCAGACTTTCTTTTTCTACCACTGTTCCCTCCCTTCCATTGTGCCCATTGTTACCCTCGCTGTCTTTTCAGCAAGTATGGTCCTGCCTCCTATGAGGGCTCCCCTCTTCCCCTCCTCTTTAGTGTATCACCTGTTGTGAGATTCAGGGCTTATTACCATTGGTGTGCACACCTTACCTCAGCAAACAGCCATCAGTTAAATAGTTGAGAGTCTAATAAACTTTTGAAAACATTTTTTAAGTGGTTTGTACATTTGTGGATTGACAGCATTTACTGTCTCTTCATTCTTTTCATTATATAATTTTTTAGAAGACCTTTTATAAATTTGGGCCCAACTGATGACAACTTACAGAAGGAAAATCTCAATGGGTTGAGAACATGCTGCAGAAAATGGCAGCTTTTTACCCCTTATTTATACAGCAAAATCAAAGGGTAAGACATATAACCAGACACAGTAATGAACTTGTATCAGTCTCCTGCTCACAGCCCTGTTGTAGAGTTGCAGTGAAGGGTGAGGCCAGCAGAGGCCAGAGAGAGGAGGTCATGACCTACTAAGCAAGGTCAGCTTTTAGAAGATGAAGATAGGGCTGACATCCTTGAGTTCACATCAGCTCCCCCAGGAGTAGCCAAGTTGAACTCAGGAGGCCAGGAATCTAGTAGGATTGTGTTCTGGTCATGGCTGAGACTTACAGTTATGGGGACCTGTGTTACCACGTCACCACTCGGGATTTAATGATGTGGCATGAGGAAAAGCACAAACCTGTAAGGTTGTGAGTGTGGTGCCTGGCTCCAAAAAAAAAAGGCGACATAACACTGGTTGTAAATTCTCTCAATTAAGCCAGTCCTTCCAATCAACAATATAATAGTTTCAATTACCTAGTTATTAACTTATCAGAAAAAATTCTACAAATATCCTAAATAAACATTATGAATTGATGTTCATAAAACTAGGAGTTATTAAATAACCATATGTTCTGCAAACTAGCTCCAGAACAGCCTTTCCGATGGCTTCTTCAAATAAAAGTTTCTTGCATAAAAACCACTTATATCAGTAGGATTAATTAAGAATTAATTTTAGCATTGAAGAAATGGGTAAATATCTTTTATGTTTTTAAATGCATAGATTTGCAGGTTGATATTAAAAATGTAAAAATAGCTGAGTATAATTAACTTTAAACTCCATTTTTATCTCAAATGAAGTGACAGTATACTGTATAATTATTACTGATTAATAAACCCTATTTTTCTGTGGCGCTTTTATTGAAGAACTAATTTTCAGCTCAGAAATTAATTACGTGCATTATTGCTTTGTTTTACTTATTTTTAAAATTCTTGTAAGTCTTTGGTTATACATGTATAACACTTCTGGTTATATACATGTATTTTTTTACACTATATACATATATATGTTTTTTTTTAAGACTTTATTTATTATTTTTCAGAGAGAGGGGAAGGGAGAGAGAAAGAGAGGGAGAGAGACATCAGTGTACGGTTGCCATTCACCTGCCTCCAGATATAGACCTGGAGACCTGGCTTGCAACCTGGTTATGTGCCCTTGCTGGGAATTATATGTTTTTTAGTGTATATTTACTTGATATATAGTAAACAGTTTTTTACTTGATACATAAAAGTAAGTAGCTTTTATTCATGAAAATATAGTTTATTATTAAACTTAACTAAAAAATAAAAACTTAAAATAGTGATCATACAATGAGTCTATGGCAAATACTGTCAAGGTATTAATTTTTTTTAAATTTTATTTATTATTATTTTCAGAGAGAGGGAAGGGAAGGAAGCAGAGAGGGAGAGAAACATCAATGTATGTATGGTTGTTTTTCACGTGCCCCCAGCTACAGACCTAGCTTGGAGACCTGGCTTGCAACCTGGTTATGTGCCCTGACTGGGAATTGAACCACCAACCTTTGGGTTCACAGGCTGGTGCCTTTCCACTGAGCCACCAGCCAGGGCCATCAAGGTATTAATTTTAAAATACTTAAGTTTGAAAAAAAATAAAAATAAAAATACTTAAGTTTGAGGGATGCTGCCTTAAAAAAAATAATAATAATAAGTTGACCTTTCTTTATCAACATAAGTGATTAAAGAGAACCTGACTTACTTTTCAAGAATATTCTGTTAGAGCCATTTTTTTTAAACTTGTACATTTCTTCAAATATCATGAAAAAGTTACAATGATGCTTTAAGATATCGGTACTTAATTATGATTCCCAGTGTATCAGGGTGATTTTTAAAAATTATGTTTGCCATATAACACTCAAGTAGGTATATCTAAACCTACATTAACAAATGAATATTTTTAAAACTGTATCACTGCTACTTGAATACTAAGATTTAGGCAAAAATGCTCCTAAAATCCTATCCCTGAGGGAGCAGCTTCCCTAGGTCCTGGGCTGCAGTAACAGGCATTTGAATGACGAGGGTGGCAGCCCCTCCAGTTAGCCTGAAACAAGATGAAGACCAGAGGGCAATGTTTGAAAACTTGCCTGTTCTTTGTCTTGAAAAGGTAACTATTGCCTATTCTCTAAAACTTGCTTATTTTACGCTGAGTCTGGAAGGCTTAAAGACTTGAAACCTCAAAGTTCAACTCTGAATTATTGTTATTCTCGACTCGGTGACAAGATCAGGGAAAGATGGTTGAACATAGATTGTACTGCTCTTGAGAACATCATCTGGCCAAATTACTTCTTTTTCTATATTTACTCACTATTCCTCACAGGAGAAGTCGGGGGAAGAAGAAAGGAACCTGATAGGTATGATTTAGAGTTTTAGAAATTTGAGGGAGATGAAAGACAGCAACAGAATAGAGACCTAGAAAGACAGTGACAGAGTAGATGGTAGTGCTGACAGAGTTCTCGAGTGCCAGGGCAGCTGGAGGATATAGTAGGGAGCATCAGACATCTGCAGGTCCCTTCACATTGGAGCGGTAGCATCTGAACTCAGGGGTGCACAACCCAGAGGCTGCAGAGACCTACAGGAGAGCAGGTGACACAATTCTGAACCAGCCAGCGGGCCAAGGGCAGTTCTGGGCAGTGGCAGTTCTGCCCAGAGGGGCAGCTATGACTGGAGACAGCTTCAGGCTCCCTGGTGACTAGAAATCTGATCAGTGAAGTGTGAACAGTGAGTCCAAAACCTGGAGGGAATGAGGAATTGAACTCTTGCAGGGGAGGGACTGTGTGAGAACTGCACTCCAGAGACTGAGAGAGGAAGTGCCTCCTGGGGCCAGAGGCAGAGGAGGAGAGACCTACTGGGAGCAGGAGCGGGAAGTGGGGAAGCGCACTGGCTAGGGTAGGGAGAGGGCCTTTGCATCCACACCAGCGCACAGGCTCCCACGGATCACCAGCACACAGCTCAAACTCCCCTATAGAGCCAGGTGCCCATCACAGGCCGCATAAACCTCCTCAAAGAGAGGGAGGGAAAGACCAAGACATCACTGGTGCTGGTGCTGTTGCTGAGGGGCTCCCCACAGAACTAGAGGCCCATCAGAGGCAGTGGAAACCTCCACAAAGAGCTGGACAGGGAAAACTAGCCATTGCCCACAAAGAAAGCTGTGGGCCACCCCACCCCCACCCCCCACCCCCGGCAGCCAGGCACTCTTTGCAGACACATGCTGCAAAATTCTCCTTGAAAAGCTGGAGGGGGAGGGCTAGCCATCAAAACCACAAAAGCACCCTGCAGTTCTTCACACAGAAACAATGGGAGAAGGGAGAGCCCCAAAACGTTGGCAGTACTGAAATCCAGCTAGGCTGCTGGAGGCTCAGCCTACCAGGGGTGTGGCATGCGGAACCAGCCCTTACTGTGACAACCATAGGCCCTGTCACTCCGAGGCCTCCCAGCCTGACTGTAGACTGCAGGGACTTGATCAAGAAAAAGAGGCAGACCCAAGAAATGGATCGCTCCTAATCTCAAGCACCTGAGTTACACCAAGAGCTACATGAACTATTTAATCCCTAACATATCCCTTTCAAAAGTTACTTCCATCCCTCACAATTAGTGCATTTTAAGTAAATACTGTTTATATCAAAATGTATCCCAGTTCCCATATTTTTACTCCTTCCTTTTCTCAATCCACGTACCTACACAAGACCCTCCTCCTACTCTTGTTTTAAAGTTTACTCACTCTCCTGCTACAACTCATTCCCAGTCCTCAATCTAAGTATTCCTCCCCTCCCCAGCCTCTTAAAACTTTCTCTTTTTTTGTGGGGGTGCTACTAGTGACTACACATTCTTTTTTTCTTCTAAAAACACACAAGTCCAGGCTCCATCTTGAACAATCAGTGCTCATTGAGGGTGGACAGGGAGGTAGATGCAGCAACTATATATATAGGCTTATACTGTTCATTCTAACTTGAGGCATTCTGATTTTCCCCTTCCCCATTTCTATATAAGAGATAAGTTGGCTTTCTCTCTCACATCCCCACTATCTTTCTTACGCCTTTGTACCCTTCAAAATTATCTATAATTTAGTCAACTTAATCATTTTCCCCTTGTATAACAGTTTTTATCATATTTACATCCCTGTTAAAATGGCTCAGTTGAAGCTGAGGATGTGATTAAAAGTGGGGATTACCTTGGAGGGTATGGGTATATAGCTAGGTTCATAGGAAGTTGAAAGGGGGATTAAAGGAGAAAGATATCTCTAAAGCTGTGGTTATTTGGTGTGGACTGGAGGTTCCATTTTAGGAGCAGCTCAAAAACAATGTATGAGATGGGATAGAAGGGGTGTCTCTCAATCAGCCAACTGGAGGGAAAGGAGCAACACATACAACAAATGCAAAATACAACCAGAAAACCCAAGTTAATGACATAAAGGGCACTCCAAGAGCAACAAATTGAGGAAATCTAGGAGACTGCAACATGTAACTCCACAAATTTCTTAACACAGAAGGGTAATCCATGAACGCAGAGAATCAAAGCAGATTAATCCAGGACCAAAAAAAAAAAAAAAAAAAGCAATAACAGACACCCAAAATGGGGGTGGGGGGGTGGGGGGTGGATCAGTCCATCACCTAAAGGAAAGGAGGAATACCCAGAAAGATTAATAAATGAAACAGAGGCAACCAAACTATCAGATGTGGAATTCAAAATAATGATGATAGAGAAGCTCAATGAGCTCAGACAGCTCAAAGAAAACTATAAACAACTACAGGGGAACTATGAAGAATCCAGGGAAGCCATAAAGAACCTACTGAGAACTATATCAGCATTAGAAAGGACATAGAAACTATCAGTAAGAGCCAGGAGGAAATGAAGAATACAATTTCTGAATTGAAGAATACAGTAGAAGGTATCAACAGCAGGCTAGAGGAAGCCAAGGATCGGATCAGCGAGCTGGAGGACAACATAGAAAAATATTCCAAGACAGTGCAAAAGGCTGAACAAGAATGAAGAGGTTTTAAGAGAGCTGCAGGACAACATGAAATGCAATAATATCCATATCATAGGGATATGATAGAAGGAGAAGAGAAACAAGGAATGAATACCTGTTCAAAAAAGAAATGAGAGAAAACTTCCCTAATATGATAAGGGAAAATGTACTCAAGTTCAGGAAGCACAGAGGGTCCCAATGAGGATAATTTCAAACAGACCCACTCCAAGACACATTATAATTAAAATGGCAAATTTCAAAGAAAAGAGAGAATCCTAAAAGCATCAACAGAGAAGCAGCAAATAACATATAAGGGGGCTCCAATGAGGTTATCAAATGAGTATTTTCAACAAAAACAATACAAGCCAGAAGGGAATGGCAAAAACATATTCCAAATAATGGGAAACAAAGGCCTGTAACCAAGAATACTTTACCCAGCAAGGCTCTCATTCAAAACGGAAGGAGAAATAAGGAGTTTCCCAGACAAAAGAAGACTAAAAGAATACATCTCTACCAAACCAGCTTTGCAAGAAATGCTAAAGGTTCTCCTTTAAAAAAATGAAGAAACAGAGAGAGACAGAGGAACACAGGTACGAAGGAGGAAAATGGCAATAAATAAGTAATGATCAATAATACGCTTAAATGTAAATGGGTTAAATACACCAATCAAAAGACATAGGGTAGCAGAATGGGTAAGAAAACATGACCCACATACATGCTGTCTTCAAGAGACCTACCTCAAAATAAAAGATCAACACAGATTGAAAGTGAAGGGATGGAAAAATATATATCAAGCAAATGGACATAAAAAAAAGGCTGGAGTAGCAATACTTATATCAGATAAAACAGATTTTATGATGAAGGCCATAAAAAGAGACAAAGAAGGATATTTTGTAATAATTAAGGGAACAATCCATCAAGAAACAATAACTCTGGTAAACATATATGCATACAACTTAGGAGCTCCCAAATATATAAGGAAAATCTTGCAGGGCTTCAAGAAAGCTATAGACAGCAACAAACTCATAGTAGTGGACTTTAGTAACACATTATAAACAACAGACAGATCTTCCAAACAAAAAATCACCAAGGATATTGGGGCATTGAACAACACTCTAGAGGAAATGGACCTGATATATACAGAACATTTCACCCCAAAGAAGTGAAATACACATTTTTTTCAAATGCACATGGAACATTCTCAAAGATAGACTACATGGTAGGTCACAAGAAAAACCTCCACAAATACAGAAAAACTGAAATCATACCAAGCATCTTCTCAGATCACAATGGCTTGAAACTAGAAACCAATCTCAATGGAAAAAACTGAACACACTCTAACTCATGGAGACTGAATAACATGCTTTTAAGTAAGGAATAGGTACACAATGAGGTCAAAGATGAAATCAAAAAGTTTCTAGAAACAAATGACAATGAATAAACAACAGCCAAAAACCTATGGGACACAGCAAACGCAGTCCTCAGAGGGAAATTCATAGCAATACAGGCCTATCTAAAAAGGATAGAAGACACTTATACAAACAACCTAACCATCAAGCTGCAAGAACTAGAGAGGAACAACAACAAACAAAGCCCAGAGCAAGTAGAAGAAAAGAAATCATCTAGATCAGAGCAGAATTTAAAATCTTAAACGCAACCATAAACTGATGTCTCTCTCTCTCTCTGCCTCTCTCCCTTCCCCTCTTTCTAAAAATAATGAAATAAAATCTTAAAAAAAATTTTTTTTTAAAAATCTTAGAGACTAAAACTACAATTGAAAGAATCAATAAGTCCAAGAGCTGGTTCTTTGAAAAAATAACCAAAATTGACAAGTCTTGAAACAGACTCATCAAGAAAATGAGAAAGAAGACCCAGATAAACAAAATCAGAAACAACAGAGGAGAAATTACAACTGATACTTCAGAAATACAAAGGATTGTAAGAAATTACTATGAACAACTATATGACAAGAAATGTGACAACCTGGGTGAAATGGACACATTTCTGGAACTGTATAATCTACCAAAACTGAATCCAGAAGAAGCAGAAAGCCTGAATAGACCAATAACAATTAGTGAAATTGAAGAAGTAATCAAAAATCTCCTTAAACACAGGAGCTCCAGACCAGATGGCTACAGAGGTGAATTCTACCAAACATTTAGAGAAGAACTAACACCTACCCTTTTCAACCCATTCCAAAAAATCCAACCAGAGGGAAAACTCCCAAATTTTTTCTATGAGGCCAATAATATTCTAACCACAAAACCAGGTCAAAACACAACTAAGAAGGAAAATGATAGGCCAATATCTCCGATTAACATAGATGCTAAGATTCTCAACAAAATATTGGCCAATTGCATTTAGCAATACATTAAAAAAATAATACACCAACATCAAGTGGGTTTTATCCCAGGGATGCAAGGATGGTACAACATTCACAAATCAATAAATTTAATATACCACATAAACAAATGAAATACAAAAACCATATGATATCAATAGATGCTGAAAAAGCATTTAATAAAGTGCAGCAACCATTTATGATAAAAACACTCAGCAAAGTGGGAATAGAGGGAGCATACCTCAATATCATAAAGACCATATATGAGAAACCTGAAGTCAACATCATATTCAATGGGCAAAACCTAAAAGCTTTCTCACTAAGATCAGGAACAAGACAAGACTGTCCATTTTCTCTACTTCTGTTCAACATTGTTTTGGAAGTTCTAGCCATAGCCATCAGAGAAGAAAAAGGAATCAAAGGTATCCAAATTGGAAAGCAGGAAGTCAAACTGTCCATTTTTTCAGATGACATGATAGTGTACATACAAAACCTGATAGGCTCCACCAAAAAATTTCTCTACCTAATAAGCAAAATAGCTGGATATAAAGTCAATATTCAGAAATCAAAAGCATTTTCGTACACCAATAATCAGAGATAGAAGCTAGAAAACAAATCCCATTACCCACAGCAACAAGAAAAATAAAGTACTTAGGAATAAACTTAACCAAGGGGGTAAAAACCTGTACTCAGAAAACTATAGAACATTGAAGAAAGAAATTGAGGAAGATACAAATAGATGGAAGCATATACCATAAACATCATTAAAATGTCCCTGCTACCCAAAGCAATCTATAGATTCAATGCAATCCCAATGAAAATACCAATGACATACTTCACAGAAATAGAAAAAATACTTCTAAAATTTATATGGAGCCAAAAATGCCCATGAATAGCCACAGCAATCTTGATAAAGTAGAACAAGGTAGGAGAAATCACAATACTGTACATCAAACTATACTGCAAGCTACTGTAATCAAAACAGTCTGGTACTGGCATAAGAATAGACATATACATCAATGAAACAGAATAGAGAGCCCAGAAATAAACCCAGGACTCTATGGTCAATTAATATTTGACAAAGGGGCAAGGAACATAAAATGGAGTAAAAACAGTCTCTTCAACAAGTGGTGTTGGGAGAACTGGATAGCAACATGCAAAACAATAAAACTAGACCACCAACTTACCACATACACCAGAATAAACTCAAGATAGATGAAGGACTTAAACCTAAGCAGTGCTACCATAAAGGTCCTGGAGAAAAACATAGGTGGTAAAATTTTAGATATCCTACACAGAAATATGTTTACTGATACTTCACCAAGGGCAAAGGAAATAAAAGAACAAATCAACAAATGGGACTATATCAAACTGAAATGTTTCTATTTAGCTAAAAGAAACACCAGCAAAAATAAAAGAGAAGCAACTATATAGGAAAACATATTTGCCAAAGATACCTCAGACAAGGGTTTGGTATCCAGAATACATAAAGAATTCATGCAACTCAACACCAGGGAGACTGACAGCCTAACTTAAAAATGGGCAAAGAACCTGAACAGACAAATCTCTGAGGGAGACATACGAAGGGCCCAAAGGCCTATGAAAGAATGCTCAACATCACTAGCCATCAGAGATGAAAATTAAAACCACAATAAGATACCACCTCACACCTGTCAGAATGGCAATCATCAACAAATCAATAAACAACAAGTGTTGGCCAGGATGTGGGGAAAAGGGAACCCTGGTGCACCGTTGGTGGGAATGCAGGCTGATGCAGGCACTATGGAAAACAGTATGGGGTTTCCTTAAAAAAACTAAAAATGGAACTGCCTTTTGATCTAGCAATTCCACTACTAGGACTATACATGAAGAACCCTGAAACATCAATTCATAAGAACCTATGTACCCCTATGTTCATAGCAGCACTATTTACAATAGCCAAGTGCTGGAAAAAGCCTAAGTGCCCATCAGTGGATGATTGGATCAAAAAAACTTTGGTATGTTTACACAATGGAATACTACACAACAAAAAGAAAGAAGGAATTTCTATCCTTTGCAACAACATGGATGGAATTGGAAAGTATTCTGCTTAGTGAAATAAGCCAGTCAGTGAAAAACAAATACCATATGATCTCACCCATTACAGGACCATAATGAACAAAACAAGCAAACAAGCAAAACAGAACCAGATACATGAAGAAAACAATAGACCTTCAGTGGGCAGAGGGGAGAGGAGAGGTGGGAGGGGGGAGAAAGAGGCAAAGAAGGGGAACAGTTTATTCGAGGAACTAGAATGTAAGAACCATGAACAGCACGTGGGATTGACTTTTGCAGGGAGTGGGTGTTTGGGGAAGGGGACAGAGAGGAGGAAAAAGAGGATGGATGTAATACAACAATTAAATTAAGTTAAAAATAAATAAATAAATGCAAGATACACATATCTGGGGACTTCCAGTCAAGATGGCAGCATAAGCAGACATAGCTTGCCTCTTTGCACATCAAAGTTACAATTAAAATATAGAACAACCATCACTCAGAACCATCAGAAATTGAGTTGAATAAAAGTCTGGCCCCTGGCTGATGGCACAGTGGGTAAGTCACCAACCTTTGAATCCAAAGGTTGCTGGTTCTATTCCCAGCCAGGGCACATAACCAGGTTGCAAGCCAGATCTCTAGCCAGGTCTGTAGCTGGAGGCAGGTGAAAGGTAATCATACATTGTTGTCTCTCTCCATCTCTGCCTCTCTCACTACCCCTCTCTCTAAACATAATAATAAATAAAATATTTTTTAAAAATGTCAGACAACTACAGAATTAAAGAAATCACATCCACTCAGACTGGTAGAAAGAATGCAGACACAGAACGTGCTGGGCTGTCATCCACATGTGGTGGATAAACATTTGGGAGGGATTTCTCAGGAACTAGGAGTCCCAACCTAAAACCAGGCTGCCCCAGCCCAGGGTTCCAGTGCCAGAAAGATACACCCCCACAGCTTCTGGCTGCAAAAATGAGCTGGGATTGAGTTGGTTCAAGAAACTGCTGAACCCACAAGAAGTTCCTCTTAAAGAATCAATACATAGACTCACCTATTTAGACTCAGTCCCTCTGAGCTCCAGCACTGAATAGGTTGAAAGGCACCAGTGGCATAAAGGGAAAAATTGAAGTGTCTGGTATCAAGGCAAGTCAAAGCCATTGTCCCTTTTCTAAACCCTCCCCCAACAGAGCCAGCAAGCTGGTGCCATATCTGAGACTCCATCAACCTGTGTAATACCATTGGACCCTCCTTGGAGATGCCCAAAGACTGCCCCACCCAACTTGTAGTCCCATCCAAGCAACTTTTCCTTATGCGAGGCTGGTCCAGGCTCCTGCTTCACAACTTCCTAAACCCTCTCAAACAAGCAACAGCTGACCTTAGTGAGTCTCAGGCCTAGCAACAGCCAGTCTAGCTTCACAGCTTGGGTTCACCTGAGAATCTCCATGCCCAGCACAAGTAGCAGCCATGTCAGATTGCTTTATTGCTCAGGTAGGGTTGTCCTGGGCAAAACACAGGTTGGGGCTGACCTTGGCCTGCACCACCTACTACACCCCAGAGCCAATGTACCCAATCGACAGCTATAGACCACATTGGAGCACCACCACCTGGCCCCTGCACAGCTGATCCTCCACAGAGGGTGAAGGTTCATGGTCAGTAGTCACAGCCAGTCCTTACAGCTGACTGGTCTGGGTAAATCCCTCCCATTGATCATCCAAGGATCAACTACAAGAGAAGAGTGTACTCAGCCCACATGAATGTGCACCTTGAGTACCCAGCTTGGGTGACAGGGGAGGCTATGCCACTGCACCCTACAGGGCACCTACTACATGAGGCCACACTACCAAGACAGAGTCAAAGCAGCTCAATGTGATACATAGACACAAACACAGGGAAGCTGCCAAAATGAGGAGACAAAAAAAAAAAACATGGCCTAAACTCCAGAAAAAGAACTAAACAAAATGAAGATAAGCAATCTATCAAATACAGAGTTCAAAACACTGTTTATAAGGATACTCAAGGAACTTAGTGAGGACTTCAGCAGAATGAAAATGATCCAGTGAGAAAAGAAAGATACACTAATTGAAATAAAGAACAATTTACAAGGAATCAATAGTAGAGTGGATGAAACCAAGTATAAAATCAATGATTTGGAACATAAGGAAGCAAAAATCCACCAATAAGATCAACAAGAAGATATTAAAAATCAAAAAAAAAAAAAAAAAATGAGGAAAGTATAAGTAGCCTTTGGAACAACTTTAAGAGGTCCAACATTTGCATCATAGGAGTACCAGAAGGTGAAGAGAAAGCAAGAAATTGAACATCTATTTGAAAAATAGTGAAAGAAAACATCCTTTTGTGTGAAAGAAATAGACATGCAAGTCAAGAAAGCACAGAGTCCCAAACACCCTGGAGGCAAAGAGGCCCACTCCAAGACATGTCATAATTAAAATGCCAAAGATTAAAGATAAAGAGAGAATCTGACATGCAACAAGAAAAAATAAATTAGTTACCCACAGGGGACTTCACATAAGACTGTCAGCTGATTTCTCAAAAGAAACTTGGCAATCTCTAAGGGATTGGCAAGAAGTATTCAAAGTCATGAAAAATAGAGGCTCACAGCCAAGAGTGCTCTACCTAGCAAAGCTATCGTTTAGAATTGAAAGGCAGATAAAGAGCTTCCCAGACAAGAAAAAAGTAAAGGAAGGAGTTCATCATCACTGAACCGCTATTATATAAAATGTTAAAGGGACTTATTTAAGAAAAGAAGAAGATTGCCCTGGCTGGTGTGGCTCAGTGGATTGAGCTCCAGCCTGAGAACCAAAGGGTCACCAGTTTGATTCCTAGTCAGTGCACATGCCTGGGTTGTGGGCTGGGTCTCCAGTTGGGGGCATGCCAGAGAAACCACATATTGATGTTTCTCTCCCACTCTCCCTCCCTTCCTCTTTCTCTAAAAAGATCAAAACTATGAACAATAAAATGGCAATAAATACATATCTACCAACAATTGACTCTAAAAAACAAAGCAAATAAGAACAGAGAATCATGGCTACAGAAAGTGTTTTGATGGTTGCCATATGGGGGTGGGGGTTATGGGGGAATAGATGAAAAGGTGAGGGGATTAAGAAATACCAACAGGCAGTTACAGAATAGCCATGGAGATATAAAGTACAGTACAGGAAATGGAGTAACCAAAGAACTTGTATACATAACCCATGGACATGAACAATGGTGGGGAAATTGCCTAAGGGAGTGGGAGGATACTGGGTATAGGGGGATAGAGGGGAACAATCAGGGCCACTGTAATAGTGTAATCAATAAAATATAATAAAAAAATTTTTAAATAATAAAAAGAAAGAAATTTGAGAGCTGAAGGAGACCTACCTGATAGATCCTCTAGCAAAACTATTATTTGTATGAAAGAAGAAATGAAAACCCCAGAATCTAAGTGGCTTATGCATTCTCATGTGTGCACACACACACACATCTAATGCTACAGAAAATGTTGCATGTTCTTTGCAAGATAAAACTCTTTCCAAATCATGTATTTTCCACATCGATATGCATGTCATTTTTTTTTTCGAACAAAAGCAACACAGATTTATATATTTTACCTATGATTTATCTGCCTTTTCCAACCTGAGGCGCATCTAAGAAATGCACTTTTCCCAAGAACTGTTTGGGGACAGCGTCAGGAAGAATGCTGACTCCTCAGAACAGGTATGGAGATCCCCAGACCCTCCACTCAATTTGCTGGCCCTTCATGGGGCGCCTTGGAGAGCAATTCTCCTACCTGCAGAGGCTCTCCTAGCCCGTTCACAAGCAGTAGAACTTGTTTTATTTCTTAAAAACACTACCACCCCACCGAATTCTTTTTATAATCATAAAGTAATAATTCATGGTTATTACAGAAAACCTGGTAACCTGGAAAAGAACAGGAAAGATAATAAGAAAATCAATCACCATCCCACTGTGTTGGGAAATTGATTTCTTTCTCAAAATTCATTCCTATATCCTAAAACCCTCCAGCTTTATTTTTGAATCCATGTGCTTCTGGGAAAGTAGGTGACCCTTCAAGCCCCAACAAGGTGCCCAACCAGCGGGCATCCCCTGTCCATGGCCACAGTGACAGTTTCAGGAGGAAAAGTATGAATCCTGAGTCAGCTGTGCAACAGCTCTTTATTTTAAAGATGTTATCACATTATCCTATTGATTATTCATTTCCCCAATCTGTTTCTGTTTTCCTTCATTTATTTAAGACCCTTTAACATAAATCATTTTTGAAATTCTTCATACAGACAAGTATACCTCCTTCAGAGTTTTGTCATTCCTTTATATTTAAAAGTTCCTTCCTGCTATAATCTAAAAGTACCCCCAAGTTCCTATCCTTCCAGAGTTCCATACAGAGATGAAGGATGGTGTGAGGAGGTGGCATCTCTGACAAGTGACGTCTACTGAGGGTGGCGCCCTCATGGTGGTATCAGTGTTTTAGAAGGGACCTCACCTGGCTCCCAGCTCCTTCTGCCGCATGGGGACACAGGCAGAAGGTGCAGGCACCAGAATCCAATCAGCCTCCACAACTGAGAAAAATAAGCGTCCATCATTTATGCACAAGGCAGCCTGGGCTATTTTGTTATAACAGCCTGAACCTACAACAATGATTACCTTTCACCAATGAGCCACACCTGTCTCATCCTCTAGGTTTTACAACATCACAGTTTGCATTGAGGCAAAATTTTAGTACAAGGTCAAAAAGCAACTGAGAGATTGTAAGAAGTACTTTCTTCCTATGTAATCCTAAAGTTATTCTTTTTCTCTGATATTTTAATTACCATTTTTTAACATTGACTCAAAAATGGAGTCAATGACCTCATATTATGCGTTACATACTGTGGTAAACAGAAACAGTTTCTGTTAAAATGAATAACGTTAGGAGTATAGTGGCACAAACATGCCTCAGAATTATGGGAGACACTGTCCCCCTCTGCAACATGCTTGGAGGCATGAGAATGGACTCTGGAGGCAGTTGGAACAGGAGGGAGAGGGGAGTTTAAAGAAGGACTTGGCAGAAGCATAAGGAGGGGAAGTGCACCTTTGCTGGACTGTAGTACACAGGGCAAAAGATAGTTAAAAATAAGACTGGAGAGATGGACAGAACAAAGCACAGAGACCTTGAAAGTCAGATGCAAATGCACATTATTTGGGGCACCATCAGTTCCTTCAACAGGCTTTTGCAGGAAATTTTAAGAGAGACATGTTTTAGGAACTAGACTCTCAAACAATACTTAGTTTAAAGACTGACTGATGACACATTTCTGAACCTTCAAATAAAATAAAAAGTAAGTCTGGCAAGTTTTTGGTAGTGTCAAAGGAATTTCCCAGGATGGCAGATAAATTGAGCACCCCTAGTTTCTTCAATAATCACAAATCTCAATCATCAGTTTAGAAGAAAATGACTTCATTGTCCATCCTTCCTGTGTATTAGAGTATAAAATGGCCAGAAGTGCTATCCTGTAGGTCCCTCCTACCTACTGTTAGGTCCCCAAAGGCAGAAAAAAATACAAATCCAATGAGAAATTAGTCAAATATAAGCAAAAAGCCTGGATGTGGGATGTTTTCTTCCTCCATCTTGGTAAAGCTTTCCAAAAATTTACTATATATTCAAATTTAGAAGTGAATACTATTCTTCTTTTACATTGTTTATTTCTTAGACTGGTAGTTATCTCTGGAGAGACTATTTTCGGCCATCGTGAATACCTAATTTCTATCCATGCGTTTCTACTCCTTGCTACAGTGAAGCTAGATTTGGGCTTTAAGTGCAATTTCTTTTCTCACTGCATTAATTCCCGCTACCACCGCATAGTTTCAATCCTGTTGCTCTTTGTGATTTCTCCTGGGGGCACAGTGAGCTTTACCAAGCCAAATTACAGCCTCCTATAGCAACTGTCTGAGCCTGGAAGTATGGAGACCTCCCTATGTGATTGTCATGTACCTTGGAGAATCAGATTCAGATGTAATAGAATTAATCTTTGTATAATACTCCATGAAATGTTGATAGTTCTGCTGCCACGCTAGCTCAGGAGGCTCTGAAAATAATTTACCTTAAAAATATTTAAGTATTGAAAATAAAACGGGTTTCTATTAATCACGGTGAGTTTGAAGAGGTTACCCAGATAGAACTAAGATCTTTAATTGAAAAAAATCCTGATCTAGAGTCCCATTGTAAATGTGACCCCAAGACTTTTATGGCTGGGCTATACTTTGAATGAAAAATTAGCTCATTTAAACACTGTTTCAGTTAATGTTTTTCTTGACTTTTATGCAATAAAATGTTTTACTGTAGCTGCTGGTAGATAAGATACACATTTTTAAATCAATGTGCTCAGCGCTTTTGAAGAAACCAATTCACTTCTTTCATAGAACTGAAAGCATATAAATTCACACTCAAGTATTAAATTCCTAAAAATATCTATTCCATGGTACTTACCTAACAGCAGTACACTGGTATTTTAGTTCTAATTCAATCATTTTAACATTCTGGTTATGCTCTTATAATAACAAAAATAAAACTGTTCAACGTGGTACCTGTTAAAATATGTCAACAATTTAATAGCAATAGATCAAACTGAGTATCCTGATAGAGTAGAAAAAAATCTGTAGACAGTGTTTGATCAGGCCTTAGTTTATAACTAAATTTATGCAAAATATGATAAAACTAATCACATTATAAAAGTTTAAGTTTAACCATGTAAAATTGACCATAACTAAGAAAACACTTATGAAATATCTTATCAAAAAAGCAATTATAGAGTAACCATCAAAGGAACAAAGGGCATAATTGAAACAAATACTTATATAGAGACTATTCAAAAGAATAATTTAATTATCTGAGTGATAACATCAAAAACATTAAATTAGAAACTAAAAGTAAGTTGGAAAAATCCTACTTATCCAGATTCTTACTGACCAATGATCATCATAAAGCCAGTTACTGGGAGGATATCTGGTCTGACTTCAGAAAGTAAAAATTAAACCAACCTCAAAAAGTTATAAATAAATCTTAAAATGTTAGTAATTAAAACCAGAATAATAACAATGCATAATGGGTATGTTAGTGTTTTTAGACATAGGAATAACTTAAAACATGGAGCGTGAATATGAAATAATTTTGTGCAAACTCCTTATACTACTGTGAAGTGATACAGTATTATTTGGAGGTTGACTCATAAGCTAAAATCCCTAAAGAAGCCATTCTAATGTTCAAAGAAACAATGAGGTGTAGCTAATAAGACATAAAGTAGAAATAAAATGGAATCATAAGAAAAAACTACAAGAGTAGAGAGATTGGAACAAAGAGAATACGGAGCATATACAAACAAAAGGTTATATATTTAAATCAAATCACACTGGTGATTAAACAAACACTATAATATTAAATATATAGTTTCTAAACACTAAACAAGAAATTTGAAGTTATATAGAAAAAATAAAATGCTATAAACAACTTCATGCTTTCTACAAGAAACAAAATTTAAATAAAAGGACACAATGAGTATGAAAATAGAAAAGATGTGAAAATTTGTTGTAAGATACATTGTTACAGGGGAAATCATGTTTATTGAAAAAATAAGAAAGACTTAAGCTTCTACTCTGAAAACTAGGGAAAGATGAGTATATTAAGCCCAAAGCTAGTAGAAGAAAGGAAATATAAACTATAAGGACAGAAATCAATGAAACAGAAAATAGAAAGACAATAAGGAAATTAATGAAACTAAAAGTTGGTTCTTTGAAAAAAAGATGTTAAAATTGAGAAATCTCTAGTAAGACTTAATAAAAAAAAAAAGAGAGAGAAGGAGTCAACATGCTTATTCTAACATCAACAATGAAGGAAGGGACATTGCTTCAGAATGTATAGGCATTATGAAGATTATTTATATATATATAAATATATATCCACATTACATATATATACACATATTTATTTATCTGTCAACTTAATGCCAGTACATTTTAAACCTTGGATGAAATGGACTAATTCCTTGAAAGACACAAACTACTAAAGCTTACTTAAGATGAAACAGATAACCTGAAATGCCAATATTTATTGTTTTAAATAAACTTGTAGTTTACGATCTTTCCACAAAGAAAGTCACTACTTTAGGGCTTCACTGCTGAATTCTACCAAACATTTATGTAAGAAATAATCCCAATTCTACACAAATTTATCAAAGCACTTGAATAGAAGGAAATGCTTCCCACTTCATTTTTCTAAGGATGGCATCACTCTGATATCAAAACCAGACCAAAAACATTAAAGAAAATTTCAAATTACTATCTATAATGAAAATAGTCACAATAATTCTTAACACAATTTTAGCAAATTGAATCCAGAAATATATTTTTTAAAAAAGCAATACATCATCACCAATTAGAATACATTTCCAGTTGTTCTAACAAGTAAAATTCCAGGTAATTCACGAAATCAAGCTGCTATAATTTAAAATTCTTCAAGGTACATAGAAACTCCTATCATCAGTACTGATGCACCTTAATCTGTAGAAAGTATTAATTTTTGCTTTTCTGAGACAACAGTTTGATAACTGCTGAAACTATATGTAATCATGTCCAGGCACCTTGATGCTCTTTTAAAGGTAAGAATATTACTACTCACTGTTCATCATTCTTAATAAAAGAATCCTTAAAACTGGGAAATCAGAAAGGTGAATGAGTGCAGGCACCTGATTTGGAAATTGAGCAGGAGGAAGTCTGAGGCAAGGGGTTGGAGATCACAATGGCACCTCCATTGCCTGGCCTAGCTGAGGAGCCTGCACCTTAGGGCTCTGGGAAGCAGAGCACCGGTAGGGTGTTGGAAGTTTGCCTGGGGTCAAGAGAGGGAGTGTGGGAGTGAAGCACACCAAAGAGCCTGGAGCCTCCTCCCCTCCACTCCTTCCCGTGCTGCAGGTGCATCGACCTAATCAGTGTTTCTGAAGATTGCTTTCCTCATGGCAATGAAGAACAAAGGAGGAGGGATGAGATGAAGAGCTAGCAAGGAGGACCCGTGCTCATGGACAAGAGCTGGGGATTGACGGACAAGAGTTGGGGATTGACCGAGGGAGGGGGGAGAGGAGAGCAAAGGGGGGGAAATGAAACAATTGTAATACAACAACAACAAAATTAACTTAAAGAATAAAGGAAGATGTCAGGAGTGACTTTGCATGACTTGTCAAAGGCAGAATATAAAAGGGAAGAGGAGAATTAGCTTAGCTAATCGAAGGGAAGTGTGTTTTCTGCAGAGCAATGGGTGTAGCTAACAGTAATGGAAAAAAACAAAAGCAAATCAATGAGAGAAGAGAGGATAAGCCAGGGAGGAGATTCATGTTTACACCTCTCCCAGGTCATATTTCATGAATGAGCATTACAGCAATGTTCTTGGAAATCTCTGTTAGTGTAAGAAACTACTTACATAAAATACAAACATACATATGCAGGGTCTATCTGGAAATAGTGCAGCCTTTGTTAATAATAATCAGACCTTTTTGTGTGACATTGATGTAACCTGGCAGCCAAGGAGAGTGGACTGGAATGCACATGCCTGAACAATGAGGACTTCACTGTACTAGTCAATGGGGGTGGTAGGTATCGTTCAGTAAGCATTTGTACTTTGTGGCTATCACATTCAAAATGACTGAATGAGTAGAGCAAAAAATCTGCATCAAATTTTACATAAGCTTGAACATTCCTCTAGGAAAACCATTCAGATGATTCGGAAGGCTGCAGCATGGGCACCTGGTGATGGGCAGCTTCATCAAGACAACATGCCTGCTCATGCATCACATCTGCAGAGTTTTTTAGTGAAACATCAAATCATCCAGGTGAATAAGACCCTCTACAGACCAGATTTGGCTTTCCCTAAAACTAAAATCACCTTTGAAAGGCAAGAGATTCCAGACCATCACAAGATTCATGAAAATATGATGGGGCAGTTGATGGAGATTGGAGAACTGTGTGAGGTTCCAAAGTGCCCACTTTGAAGGGGACTGAGACATCATTGTCCTATGTATGATACTGCTTGTATCTTGTGTCTTCTTTAATAAATGTGTCTATTTCTCATATTATATGCCTGGACACCTTCTGGACAGACATATATATATATATATATATATATATATATATATATATACACACACATACACACACATACAACTATATACACAAATATATATACACTAATATTCATGAGCTTTTAAACATTGCTAATGCACTCATAAATATCAGACACCACATAAAAGTAGGGTAATGACATCTAAAAGACACTTTCAACTATATTTCTAAGGGATATAAGTGATCAGAATGATATAAATTTTAAAAACCAACAAAGGAAGCCACATTCAACTGAAGATCTCCATTTTCTAACATTTACCTTGCATATACACCCAGGACCCTCACAGGCAGGCTCCGGAAATCAATACTGCAAATAAAACAGCGCTAGCATCCTCTTCTCATTTCAGCAGCCGTGTGAGTGACAGTGTCTCCATAAAAAATGTTTAGCTTCAGTCTCTTTTACCCTCATTCCAAACAGATGAGCAATTTCTGAACAGCAATGGCAGAAGATGCACTTTTACCTCTTCATCCAAAACATATAAAAATGAAATACATTGTGATATTTATTACCGTTAGATTACCAACTACCATGACAATCCAGCACAAATGGCTTTTTTCCTTCTGTGGCACCGACCTTCAAAAGTGATGATGTGACAAACCCTGGGCTTTATGACAGCTTAACTAGAAATACATTACAGCTGCTGCATTAATATGGAGTTGTGACTCTGCTACCAAGTTGGAATTTGAAAAGAAACTCTGAACCTCGCGCTCTGCTTTGAACATTAAATATGCAGAGAAGTGTCCTCGTGAAAGCCACAGGAAGAGGTTGAGACAATGTTTATGGGAAACAATGCTGCTGGTGCTTCTTAGCCTCAAAACTTCAAGGCAGTTTGTGCATTATATTCCTTGGAGATTAGCAGTTGGATGACTGGCACCCTCTGCAACACGGCTACTCAACAAAGCTTTCCAACGCGTGCACGTGTTCATAGTCACACCCATAGGCCCCTGTGTCTGGGACACGGGAATCTATAAGTACAGCGACACTTAAGCTCCATATTAAGTCAGTGAGTATATATCAGTGATCAAGTGCTGAGTAAAGAAAAACTGATGGGCATTGAAAAATTACTTTCAAAGTATCAAGTATATTTCCTTTGTAGTTTCAAACTATTTTACATGCATAAATTCTGTGATGCAATTCGCAGTCGCCTACTTAACACCTATAATCAGTTTGGTCAATATTTTAGTTAAGTAGGACAAAATTTCCCCTGACATACCAATGATGCCATGTCGCAAACCGAGATAATTTTTATAGGATTTTGTGTTAATTTGCAAACATCCTCACATATAACATAATCCTCACATGCAACATAAATCTATTTACTTTTTCTGATGACAGTGTAGGAGGCCTAGTGGTATGGTCGTAAACAAGCATTCTTGAATAGAGCCTGGCAGTTGAGGGCCTGTCTTAGCTCAGACCACTCTGACAAATACCATAGACTGGGTGGATTAAACAAGACATTCATTTCTTACTACTCTGGAGGCTGAGAAGTCCAAGGTCAAGGTGGCAGCTGAGTCTGTTGCCTGGAGGCCCTCTTCCAGGCTTTCAGGTGGCCCCACTCTCATGGGGACTCACGGGGCAGACGGAGGTCGCTCCAAGCCTTCTTCTCCTTACCAGGGCACACTTTCACCACAGGGGCCAAGTCCTTTTGACCTTGTCTAAGCCTAATTAACTTTCAATGGCCCCATGGCCAACACCATCACATTGGGGATTAGATCTTCAACATATGAACTTGGGGGATGGGGGGCGGGGAGGGGGCAACAAAATTCAGCCCAAAGTAAGACCTAATGTCTTTATCCATTTTAGAGGATTTGTAAAAAGAAGAAAAAAAATTGTAAATCATTTAAACAACAGGAATGAGAAATAAACAACTTAATTTTTATATTACTGCCGTAAATAAGGTTTTGTACATGGTCAGCATTTGGTGTAATGGAGTATTAAAAATGAAAAGAAACAAGATAAATGTTAGTGACTTATCCATGAAAGGAGCATCGGCAACTGACAGGGGAAGTAGGATCCAGGCTGAGAATCTGATCAGGCCAGTCACTTAAATGGTGTGGAATCGAATGGACATTATAGCATGAATGATCACGATGGAAAAAGAGCAAATGAACTAATGCTTGTAAGTCACCTACCGTGTACCGTATTCAAGTCTTCGGCATTTTTAAACACATTATCTCAATTAATTCCAAAAATTTTTAAAGAAAGATACAAATAATATTGATCTACTTCGATAAGTGAAGAAATAATTTGCCTGGAGTTCACACAGCTGATATTGAAGCCAAGTCTTCTGGGATTCAAAGGGAAAGGAAGCGGAAGTAACTCTCTTGGTTTTATACAGTCCCAGAAAAGAGTGAGACAAAGAGGGAGAGATTTTTAATGAAAGTGCTGCATGTAACAGAAGAACTTGAGACAAAACCATTTTAATGTTAATCTGAGAATGATTTTTGAGAAGAGAGATTGATATAATTTTGCAAAATTTAATTTATTTTGAATTTGAAGGCTGACTGCTAGAAATTAGAATTAATTTCTTTAAGAACTCTTTTTGGTTGTTTGTAAAATTAGAATCATAATGATATTGATTTTACATTTTTGTGAGGATTAAATATAAAAATTATGTAAAAATCTCAGTACAAAGATTTATACATTATAAACCCTCAAAAGTGTTATTTACTTTTTAATCATTCCTTTCATTAATATTAATCTTGCAACTGGTGAAAGATGTGCAAAGGTACCACCTCTCTCAAATCTCAAATTAGAGTCATAGCTCAAGAAGTGACAAATTAAACCAAAGATAGAAAAACCAATGTTTTATAGGCATGATGGTGACCTACGGTACATATGTAATTCACATCAGACAATCTGTATTAATTTTTAAAAGTATGTATTCTGAAATTTTATATACACTTTCTGCCTGGCATGTCACATACATAAACACTTCTGAAATCTCATACCTATAATCCAATAAACCAAACTTCACCTGAAATCCTCCATTTCCTGCCCCAAAGGCCTAGTCCTGGGAGAAGCCATGGGTAGCTGAGTCTGCCACCTAAGTTTGGTAATACTGGGATCTCCAGTCATTGTCTTTATAGGAAGAGTATTCAAATTGGACTTGATAGTCAAGCCATGTGCAGACCCCAAGCTCTCTAAATTGTTCTTTTTTAAAAGATTTTATTATTTCCAGAGAGAGGGGAAAGGAGAGAGGCAGAAAGGGAAAGAAACATCAGTGTATAGTTGCCTTTCACCTGCCTCCAGCTACAGACCTGGCTGGAGACCTGGCTTGCAACCTGGTTATGTGCCCTGGCTGGGAATTGAACTAGCGACCTTTGGGTTTGCAGGCAGGCACCTATTGAATGAACCACCAGCCAGGGCTTCTAACTTGTTCTTTATAGAAAAGTCTCTTACCCAACTCTTGTTACCCAACAAGAGTCCATCCCTATAAAAGCTTAGGGGTAGTGTGAGGACCTGCCACACAAAATGACGTCAGTGAAAGGGCCACCTCCAGATGGTGGGAACCAGCCTTGGGCACGATCGTGCCGATGCTGCAAGGCAACCCCACCTTTCTTGGGTTCTGAGATTCTTACACCCAATATCCCCCACCCCCAGCTCACTTAGGCCAATAAACAAAGTGACCCCTCCGTGCCTGGATCAATCAGGCATCAATGTCCCAGACAGGCATCCTATGCAGAGATGAGCTAAGGAATATTGGGTCAAACCAGAGTCTACAAGACCAGATCCTGTGGAAAACCTACAGAGCATCACAGGCTATTCATTGTCGTCATGGATCAACCTCTTCCTTAAAATATTGTATACAAAAGTTATCTCCAAACAAGCCTCAAAATAAAAAGATGGAAAGGAATATTACATTGATGTGTACCAAATAAATAGAAAAAGATAAAAGGCTGCTGGCTCAGTGGATAGGTGCTGGCCTGTGAACCCAAAGGTTGCTGGTTCAATTCTTAGCCAGGGCACATAACCAGGTTGCAAGCCAGGTCTCCAGCCAGGTTCCTAGCTGGAGGCAGGTGAAAGGCAACCATACACTGATGCTTATCTCCCCCTCTGCCTCCTTCCCTGCCCTTCTCTCTGAAAATAATAAATAAAATCTTTTTAAAAATTGCTAAAAGATGGAAGCAAATATTAACTGAGAAATTGCTATGTGCTTCAAATTATGCTAAGAACTTTACAAACAGCCACCTGGAGACTATTTTTGTTAACATATTTCTGATACAGCTATTAAAAGATGCCTTTTATTATCAGAAAAACTGAGAGTAAGAGAAATTAAGTAATTATCTAACAGGTGGTAAAGTCTGGATATCTGCCTGATTTCAACATTTATTTCCTACACTGAATTATCTCTCATTATTTTGTTTCAGTTTTTTTAAGATATAATTGACATACAGCACTATATAAACTTAAGTATACAGTACAATGACTTGACTTACATATATGGTAAAATGAATACCACAAGTTTAGGTAACAGCTACCATTCCATATAGATGAAAAAAGAAAAAATGATTTTTTCCTTATGATGAGGCCTTTTAGGATCTGCTCTCAGAAACTTTCCAATATACCACATGGTACTGTTAAGTAGTCACCATATTGTACCTTACATCCCTAGTGCTTATTTATCTTATTACTAGAAGTTTGTGTCTTTTGACTGCCTTTATCCAATTGTTGTTGAAGATCACCTTTAAACAAATATCAGACACTGTGTGACTTCATTTGCAAATATTTTATTTTATTGAAATAAATAAAATCTTGTTCTGCTTATCCTAAAATTCAGCCTTTTAAGGTGGCTATTATATGTAGAAGTTAAAACAACATTCTGAATATTTCAGTTTCGCTTAATCAACAACTTTGAGCGAATATTTTTAAATTTTACACCTAAATTATTTTATTTTATTGGATTTATTACAGTGGCATTGATTCACAAAACCATAAAAATTTCAAGGGTACAACTCAACAAAACATCATCTGCATACTACATAGTGTGCCCATCACCCCAAGCAGTCTTTCTTTCCCCATTTATCCTCTCTTATCCCTCCTCCACCTACCCCCCCACCCGCCTTTCCCTCTAGCTATCACACACTATTGTCGTGTCTACATGTTATGTACTGTGTTCTTTGGCTGATCCCTTCACCTTCTTTCATCCAGTACCCCAGCCCCATTCCCCTCTGACAGCTGTTAAGTCTGTTCCCTGTATCCATGCCTCTGCTTCTATTTTGTTCTTCAGTTTATTCATTAGATTGCACATGAGAGATCATATGGTATTTTACCTAGCATAATATTCTCCTGGTCCATCCATGCTGTTGCAAAAGGTAAGAGTTCCCTTTTTTCTGCTGAGTATCAACTCATCTGTTGATGAGCACTTGGTCTGTTTCCAGATCTTGGCTTTTGTAAATAACACGGCATCTCGCACCAATTTTCATGTTTTATTGTGGTTCCATATACATTTTTGGAATATTTGTTCTAGATCTGCGAGATATGCCATTGGTATTTTAGTAGGAATTGCTTTGAATCTGCAGATTACTTTGGGTAGTATGGACATTTTAATGATGCTAATTTCTCCCATCCATAAACATGGTGTATGCTTCCACTAATTTGTACCTTCCTCAATTTCTTTCTTCAGTAGCTCATAATTTTCCATATACAGGTCTTTGACCTCCTTGGTTAAATTTCCTAAGTACCTTATTTTTTTTTCTTGTAATAGTAAATAAGATTAATTAATTCCTCTTTCTGATAGTTCATTATTGGTGTATAAAAATGCCACTGATTACCAAATATTAATATTATATCCTGCTAGTTTGCCAAATTCATTTATTAATTATAGTAGGTTTTTCTGGGGTCTTTAGAGTTTTCTATATACAATATAATATTAGTCTTGGACTAGATGGCTTCACACACAAATTTTATGAAACATTGAAAGAAGAACTAACACTTATCCTTCACAAACTATTCCAAAAATTCAAGAAGAGGAAAAACTTCTTGGCCCTTTTTATGTGGCCAGCATTATCCTAATTCCAAAACCAGATAAAGACACTATAAAAATTAAAGGTATAGGACAATGTTCCCGATGAATAATGCTAAAACCCTCACCTAAATATTCGTAAACTGTATCCAGTAATACATTAAAATGATCATACACCATGATCAAGTGGGATTCATTCTGGGGATGCGACTTTGGTACAAAATTCACAAATCAATAAACCTCGTACATCACATAAACAAAACGAAGGATTAAAAATCACATGGTCATATCAACAGATGCAGAAAAAACCTTTGATAAAATTCAGCACCCTTTTACGATAAAAACTCTCACCAAAGTGCAAATATAGGGATCATACCTCAACATAGTAAGGGCCATATATGGCAAACCCACAGCCAACCTCTCTCATTATATAATCTGTAATGCATGCTATTTTATAAGGTAAAACAGTATTATGAAGTGAAAATATCTATAATTCACCTCTTTCATAAATCTAGATTATAGCACACATTTGATAAACATATAAATAGTCACAAATTCTAGCAATGGATTTGACTTTCAGGAGACAGATACAAATCTATAAACTCTTCTTCACTGAAACTTGTGGTGAAGGCCCTGTGTGCACAGCTGTTAGTACGGCTTCTAGAGTTTACCTACTTAGGTCATTGTCTGGGCACTGCCCCTGCACACAGCATCTCTTACCAATTTTCTAGAACACATGCTTCCAAGGACTCCAGACCATTTATCTTCATTCAAGCACTTGGAAGTACATGAGACCCAGCAGCACCCACTAGATAAACCTTGGCCTTGTTGATGACATCTGATGAATTTATAGATCAGGTCTTCCCTACTAATTATCTTGGCAGATGATTCCAGAATTCTGCCATTTGTACACAAGAAAGAGCATTAAAGTGTTTTGGATTTTTTTGTTTGTTTGTGAATAATCTCAACTTTAAAATTCTGCTTTTTCAGGGTTTAATGAAGCTCAAAATTGATGACCTATACTATTTTATACTCTAATGTCTTTTTTGAATAATACTTGAGCATCTTGTCTACCTTATTTTTTCATGTTTTGTTAAAGATTTTATTCATTATTTTTAGAGAGAAGGGCAAGGAGGGAGGAAGAAAAGGAGAGAAGTATCAATGTATAGTTGCCTTTCACCTGCCTGCAGCTAAGGACCTGTCTGGAGACCTGGCTTACAACCTGGTTATGTGCCCTGGCTGGGGAATCAAACCAGCAACCTTTGGGTTCATAGGCCAGCGCCTATCCACTGAGCCACACCAGCCAGGGCTCATCTTGTCTATCTTGAAAAGACTAATTCTTTGTCCCAAATTTCTTCTTGGCAGCCTCAAAGTCACATTTGACTGGTAGATATTGCTGCTGCTTCTACTTAATATCAGATACTATCATTAATTGAGGGTTTTTGTTTTCTGCCATGGATGTGGCTAAGGATTTCACATCCTGATATAATTTACTTAAATAACACAAAACTCTCAAGATACATGTTTCATTTCTCCCCTTTCCTAATCAGCACATGGAATTGCAACATTTGCCCAGAGCCACCTGAAAAGAGATGACGTACACAGAATTTGAACTGAGACAGTTCGAGGTTAAGGATGAAGTTCTGAAAAATGGGTGGTAAAAAGCAAAGGTGCAAAGGTCAGAAAAGCCCAGGATATTCTGCAAAACACAAGGCAACAGGGAAGTACATCGTTGACCTGAAAACCTCCCCGGTGCAGCTGCAACATCCCATCACCCCTTGCAACCTGCCTAATAGCTTTCAGCTCTAGCCTAACTTGACAACTGTCTGGAGAGATTATTACAAAAACAAATACCTACTTGAAATCCACCAATTAAATCCAAATATCTTGGCTACGGGTCCTCTAATGACCACTTCAATAAACAGGTCAGCTGGCACCAAGAAGATAGGTTGACTGTGATTGTCGTAGAGGTGCTGACTGCTTTAGTACTGGTGAGAGAAGGCAGATGTGCAAGTAGGTAGATGAAATCCCAAGCAAATCCTCCCAGCATTTTCAGGGTTCAAAGTTATTGGAAACTACATCAATGCTTGCTAGGCCAGTGATAGACCTGTCCAGTCCCCAATAAAGTCACTGTGAAGTTTTCTGTGTCCAGACAAAGGAGCCAGGCAGTTTGGAAAGTGTATTTCAATTTAAAAATCTTTGATGAATGGATGAATAAATGAGGTGATTTCAGCATTCACTGGCTTTACATGGGTGCAATGGAGCTTTTCAAGAAAATATTGGTGTTTCATAAATTTTATTGCAAGAAACTCTTCTTCCAAAATATCACGCCTGTTCTCTATGGGGGATAACTCAGTAAATAAAAAGCACAATAAATGGAACAAACACGAAGACTGATCTCATTGGGTCAAGGCAACATTAATACCACTGTTAGAAATTTCTGCTGTTTTACAAAGTAAATCAGATCTGAGTAAAGTGAAATAGGTACAGATAAGAAAGTCAGAGTTGGATGGAGCTACCCCAGAAAACTGGGATCTATTTTAAAATAGGTGCTCAGTATTATTGAAGACCATTCTATTGTATGTATGCACCACGTCTTCTTTACCCAATCATCTATTAAAGGACTCTTAGGTTGTCTTCAGGTCTTGATAACCAGAAATGCTGCAATAAACATAAATCTTTGCAAATAAATGTTCTCTAGTTTTCAGGGTAAATGCCCAGAAGAGGAGTTGTTGGGTCATATGGTAACTTTAGTCTTAGTTTTTTGAGGAACCACCACCTATTTTCCATAGAGGCTGCACCAGCTGACATTCCCATCAGCAGTGATTGAGCGTTCCTTTTCCTCTGCAACCTCCAACATTTGTTATTACTTGTCTTGTTTATACAGCCATTTTAACAGGTGTGAGGTCATAGCCCAGGGTAGTTTTGATTTGCATTCCCCTAACAGCTAGTGAAGTTCAACATCTTTTCATATATCTGTCAGCTGTTTGTATGACAGAATATTTGATTTTGGATATTGATCACATAATGCAATATACATATGGTGTATCATAGAACTGTATACTTAAAACCCATATTATCTTATTAGCTATTTTTACCCCAATAAATTTAATTAAAAATAAAATAAAATAGGTACTCAGTAAATATGTAAAATATCAGCCACCAAAATTACAAAACTATAGTAAACACAAGAAAATACTTTACACCTTATAGGCCACTATGTATGTCTTCTGAAAGATGCAGTTATTTTGTAGACGTACATTAACATATTGGTTCTAATGTTTATAGAGAGGATATAAAAGGCCCAGAATAACTGAAACAATATATAAGAAGAACAGAATCAGTAGATGAACAGTACCCAAATTCACAACTTACAAAAAGCTACAGAAATTGAAACAGTATAGTATTTGTGAAATAATAGAAAAATAGATCAATGGGAAAGAATAGAGAGCCCCAAAATAGGCACATAGAAATACAGTCAACTGATCTTTGACAAACGAGCAAAAGCAATTCAATGAAGAAATAACAGTCTTCCCCAGCCAGGGCACATAACAAGGTTGCAAACCAGGTCTCCAGTCAGGTCTGTGGCTGGAGGCAGGTGAAAAGCAACCATACATTGATGTTTCTCTCCCTCTCTGCCTCGCTCCCTTCCCCTCCTTCTGGAAATAATGAAATAAAATCTTAAAAAAAAAAAAAAAAAAAAAAAAAAAAAAAAAAAAAAAAAAAAAAAAAAAAACTTAAAAAAAAAAAAAAAAAGAAATAACAGTCTTTACAACAAATGGTACTGGAACATCTGGATATCCACATGCAAAAAAAAAATAAATCTAGATATAGAACTTACACCTTTTGAAGACATTAGCTCAAAATGGATCATAGATCTAAATGTAATACACATGCAAAAATTCCTTAAAAATAACATGGGAGAAAACCTAGGTGAACTTGGCTTTGGCAATGACATTTTAGAGACCACATCAAAAGCATGATCCATTTAAAAAGCTGATAAACTGTACTTTGTTAAAATTATAAACTTCTATTGGGCAAAGGACACTGTAAAAAGAACAAAATACAAGCCACACACTAGGTGAGAATGTTGGCGAAAAAGAAAAAAGAAAAGAAAAACATTGAAATTATACGAAGTCTTAAACTTGAATAATAAGAAATTAAAAAAAAAAAAAACAATTTAAAAATTGGCATAACATGTGAATAGACACTTCACTAAAGATGCAAAGGTGGCAAATAAGTATATGACAAGATACTCAATATCACATATTAGGGAATCGAGAGTTAAAACTATAAATGATACCACTCTGCACATATTAGAATGGCTTACTATCTAAAACACTGACTACTCCAAATGCTGATGAGAATATGGAACAACAGAAACTCTCATTTATTGGGAGTGTGACTGCAAAACGGTAGAATCACCTTGAACAAAAGGCTATCGTATCTTACAAAAGTAGAATCTTACCACATGACCTATCAACTATATACGTTCACACAAAACAAAACACATACGTTTACAGAACCTTTACTTATAATGGCCAAAACTTGGAATTAACCAAAATGTTCTTTAATAGATTAATGGATCAACTAACTGTGGTATGATTATGCAACAGAATATGATTCAGCAGTAAAAAGAAATGAGCTATCAAGCCATGTAAAGACATAGAGACACCATAGATGCATAGTATTAAGTGAAACGAGCTATCCTTAAAAGACTACATACTATAGAACTCTAACTATATGGCATTGTGGAAAAGGCAGAACTATGGTGACAATAACAAGATCAGCAGTTGCCAAAGGTTGGAAAGAGGGCAGGACTGGTGCAGAGACAAAGCACGTGGGATTTTAGGGCACTGAAACTATTTTGCATGAAAGCATAACAGCAGATACAAGACATTATGCTTTTTCAAAAACCCATGGAACTGTAGAGCACAAGAATGAACCCTGATATAAACTACTGGACTTTAGTTAATAACAATCTGTCAATACAGATCATTTGTTACAATGATAACAAATTTACCACACTGCTGCAAGATACTAACAATAGTAAGAGAAACTTGGGGGAGGTGTTGAAAAGTGGTATATAGGAGCTACCTCTACTTTCTGCTTAATGCTTCTTTCAACTTAAAATGGCTCTTTAAAAATATATACTAAGAAGAAAAAAAAAAACCAAAGACATTGTTGCTTCAGTATCAGCTCAAAGTAGAATAATAGGAAGGAGGTTTATCTTCCTATCTGAAAGAATAAAAAACTAGAAGAACTTCTCCAACAGCAGTTGAAGACATGGGTTATCAGACAGTGAAGGAGACTGGCCTATGAGAGATGCAGACAGAAGGAGAGGAACTCTAGAGCCACAGCTGACTGGCTGATGAGTTCCTGGGCCTCGCGCAGGGAGGGGCTGCAGAAGAAGCCAAGGTGTTCTGGGTTTGAGATGAAACCTGTTTCTCAGGGGGGACATGGCAGCTAGAGTTCCCCAAAGAGAAGACAACCTGCAGAGAAAACACCAGGGAAATGCAGAGTCCACCATGAGTCTTCAGCTAAAAATCCATCAGCTAACAAGTGTTAAGAAACTACAAAGTCTGGAAAGCAACAACCAGCAAAGTGAAAGCGGACAATTTGCAGAGTTCACACAGATGAACAATAGTTTCTACTCACAATATCTGACATGAATAATCCCATCATTCACAGGGCATCACAAAGAGTACTCGTAAAAGTTCTCCCTCGGTAGAGTAGAAATTTGTTCAAAACCAAACTAGAAAGGAGCAGCTTGTTTTTAAGTAAATTGACTACATCCCAGACCAGAGTGGAAGAATATTTAAAGAAATGAAAACAGTCCAGAACTGAACAATAAAGAAGCCAGAGTATCTGGCATTCAATAAAAATTTACCAGGAATGCAAAAAAGCATAAAAAGAGAAATGAAAAAGAGAAGAAAAGCAGAAACAGCCTTAGAAGAGATGATGAAATTAGTAGATAAGCTAATGAGAATTATAATTATAATCTCTGTGTTAAAGAAACTAGAATATTATAAAACATTACAAGTGGCATACAGAAGATATAAAAAAAAAAAAAGACCCAAAATCAAGCAGTTAGAGATTTAAAATGTCTGATACAAAAACTACAGTGAATAGGGTAGACAACAGATGAGTCATTGCAGAATAGTGAACTTGGACACACAGCAATAGAACTAAAAAATAAAACAGAGGAAAAAAACACATTATCAGTCATCATGGGTGAAAAATCAAGGAGCCTAATATACATACTACATATAATTAGAATCCCCAAATGAGTATAGAGAACAGAAAAAATATATGAGGGACTAAGGCCCCAAATTTTTTGAAATGTGATAAATACGCCAAACCTATAGGTCTAAAATATAATAAACCTCCAAAGAAGGAGGAGGAGAAAACTATGCAAGACTTATCACAATTAATTGATTACATCAATGGTAAAGGGAAAGCCCTATAAACATTCAAGTGAAAAAGAAACTGTGTAGAATACAATAAACATAAAAATGAAATAAGACTTCTTTTTGTAAGCCATGCAAGGCAAGAAGACAGTGAATACCAAAAGGAAAAAGAAAAAGCCAACCTATAATTTTATAGACAGAAAAAAAACGCTTTCAAAGATTAAGGCAAAATAAAAATTTATACAGTCATAAAAATTCCAAAAGGTTTAACTAGCCTTAGAACTTGCACTAAAGAAATAGTGAAGGAATTCCTTTAAGCAATAGAAAAATAATTTTAATATTAGAGGCAAATATGGAGCTACACAAAGGAACGAAGGGCACTGGAAACTGTCACAGTATATGTAATTTTTTTCCTTTTTTCTATTATTTTTTAAATCTTTATCCAAGGATATGTTTATTGATTTGAGAGAGAAAAACATCAACGTGAGAAAGAAACATCAATCAGTTGCCTCCTATACACTCCATGACCAGGGATCGAACCTGCAACCTAGAGATATGTGCCTGACCAGGATTTGAACCTACAACCTCTTGGTGTACTAAATGATGCTGCAACCAACTGAGCCACATGGCCAGAACTAGGTAATTTTTTAAACTACTTTTATTATTAAATATCTTTAAAAGATATATAAGTAAAAAAAAAAATACAAATATCATATGATCTCACCCATTACGGGACAATAATGAGCA